>LJJS01001362.1:1512-30070 GCA_001447215.1 Diaporthe aspalathi
TTATAGCAAATCCAGCATAGTTAGTACCAATTAGTGCAAATATATGTGTGTTTTCGGTCCGCCGTAGACTGAGATTTTAAGGGCTTAGTTGGCACCAATTGGTGCAAAGTATGTATTTTCCACTAAAAGTCGGCCTGTTTAAACCAGCACTGCAACTGCGCCAACCCCTCCAAATTGACAAAATCAATTAGAAATAAGCAATTTAAACCAGTTGGCACCAATTGGTGCCAACTTTTATTAATTATTTAGCCCTAGGGGGGTGCTGGAGTTGGCTAAAGTTAGTAAATATTGCAAAACTGATTCACGTAATAATATGATTCACGTAATAATATAATCCACGTAATGGTAAACCACGTTATATATAATATATAAATATATTTATAAATAATCTTTTAAAATATAATTTCTATTATTAATAAAAGTTAAAATATAATATCTTCTTATATAAAGTTTTTTTAAAAAAAGCTTAAAACTATTATTAATTATTATAAAAGATTATATTTATTAAAAATAATTAATATTATTTTTTTTATTAGTTTTAATATATATTTAAAATTTTATTATAATTATTGGAATTTACTTATATTAAATATATTTGAAAACATAATTGTTAAGAATCGCTAATAATTTCTATATAATTTTTAATATTTTGAAAACTTTAATTTAAAAAACTAGCTTAAAAATGTTATTTAAATAAAATATTTTTTTAATATTTTTATAATATAAGATATATTATATAGTATGTATATTATCTAGTATTTCAATTTTAAGATTTACTTTAATTTTAAGTTTTTTAATAAAAAGGAATTAAAAATCCTTTTTTAGTAATTTACTTTTAAGCATTTAATTATATAATAATTATAATAATATATATAATATCTAAACTGCATATTAATATATTTAAATTTTAAAGGGCTTTTATTAAATATTTAAATTGGAATTATTATAAGGGCTTGAATTGGAAGTGTTTGGGTGAGAGGGGGGCCGAATCAGGGGGGGGGGACGAAAGTGGGCCAGGGACGTTATAAAAACACCCCATGGAAGCACTCCGGTGGCGTAGTTCTGATATCCGTAATCCTTCCAACGGCGCATTGGTCACTTGCAATAGACAGTAGCAAGACCAGTGGGACCTAATCTCTGGACAAGAAATCCCTGCCGATCCTTCTGCCGCTTTGCTGGCACTGGGTCGAGTGAGGAGTTAGTTCATCCTTCACGGTTCGCGGCCTAGTGGTTGGTCATTGGTCTTTTATCCCCTGTCGTCTTTGTCCTGTCAATACCCTAACCCTGTGAAACACACCACAACGACCGGTCCAAGGCAGCAGTCGGCACAACTGCTGCTGCCTGGCGTCATCCTCCCCACAGTTGGTCTTGAACATAATCTGGGCCACCACACAAGCGGTAATGTACTGCGCATCGTTGGTGGTTTTGGCTCTATGTTTCTGTGGCTCTTAGCCACACTGGCAGAGGCTTAGTCGCAACATGATGGCCGACAAGCCATCCCAGGCCCTCGCGGCCGTCATCTCAGCGGGAGACCTGGTGCATTGTATCGCGAGCTACGTACGTGTTGCAACTCCAGGCTAGGGGATGGTGTTACTTGCCTGAAGATCACCTTATCTGGGCTGACTCTCCCTAGATACCATCTCGAGCGACACTGCGAAGCCTTTGCCTGGTCTCGAAGCTCTTCAACGTGGCCTTCTCACGATTCCTCTACTCCAGCATCGTCCTTCATGACGGGAACGCCCACATCCTCCGTGAACCAAACCAGCTTGAGTCGTTCATATCCAATCCCAACCTGATATATGCCAAGTCACTGGTCTTACGACTGATCGAAGGATCCTGGGCCATCGGACACCACCGTGAAGTTGGCCGGCTGGTTGACCCACCTGGGTACGGCCGACTCGGGGACGTTAGATATTGGGCCGGCAGGTACAATGACAGCATCATCAAGATCTTGTCCATGACCCCCCATATCTACCGATTCGAGTTCGTATAAACAGGAAGCCCACACCTGAACGCCACTAACCTCTTGGCAGGTGGGAGAATTGGCCATTCTCACAGTCTCTGCTTGAGGTGCTGGAAGAACGCTGCCCCTCCTTACGAGATGTATACATCGTGTATCCGAATGTCGCCATGTTCTCCAAGACAGAGCGGTCTTACCGCATTGGGAGTCCCTTCGACGACGAGAAACCCAACATGATACCTCTTGCGACCCCAGAGCTGCAGAACCTCCGCAAACTTTACCTATACGAAATCACCGGTGATCTTGAAGTGTGGATACCAAAGATCGCCACGATCCTTGGCAAATCTCGATTCTTGGAAGAGCTGGGACTGTCCATGTCAGCAGAGTGCGAGAGGCAGCACGCACTTGCTCGCAAGTCCGAGGCATTCTTGAACTTCTTCCCAGACCTGGTGCAGCGGTACCGGGACCAAGGAGATGATCCGTTGAGGCTGAGGGTCCTCAAGATGGGCTACGGGGTGCTCCTGAACACGCCAAATGGGGGCCTTCAAGATTCGGATCTTGAACAGCACGAATACCTCTCTTCATTCCTTCGTCGAGAATACCTCGAGGAACTCTACATCGACAATGATCTGGATGTTGGGTGCCCACTGAGGATCCGCACATCAGTTGGCCGCATCGCGTGGTCCTGGATCACACCGTCATTCTTCCCGAATCTCAGGCGCTTCACGTTCACCAGTCTCTCCACGAGGAGCCAAGATTGGCTCGGAAAGCATCCGGACCCGACCTTCGCCAACAGCCTGGCTATGGGCATTGGCACGGAGAAGCTCGCTTTCAGCTGCGTCCATGAGGACGGGGTCGTGCACAGCGTCAGCGATAATAACATTCATCGGCACTTGGGGCAATTAGGCGAGAAGACATTCTTCCTGCACAAATATGGAATCATCCAAACCTACCGCTCAAAAGCCCCATCCTGTCCATCCTGAAGCCCTGCCACAAAGACCTGGCGGTTATCGGCGGTTGTTCCTGGATCACGACGTTGGCGATATGTCTACAGAAGCAGACTAACGTCGCTACGCTGAAGCAGATAGCACAGTCCCTTCCTACGACTGAACACCTGTGGATTCGAATCGGTATGGACTACCCTCTCTTCGAGGGGCAGACCCTGGCGAACCACCGAGGAAACGCAGTCCGGCTAAAGGACGGGAGCCTGGTCGACGAGCAGCCGTACTTGCATTCCGCCTGGAGGCAGAAGTGGACAGATATGGCGACCGCTGTGTCTGAAGTGCAGTCATGTCCGACCAAGTATCTAAAGATCGGGCACATTGCTTGGCGGGTGCTCCCGCGGGTGAAGGGCGCCAGGAAAGCTGTTCTGGAGCCTGTTGACAGGTGGGAGGACGAGGCGGAAGGCCCTGTTGAATTCCGGTACAATGACCCTGTGCGGAAGGATCGTCCATACTGAGGGTGCAAGGATTTAGTGGAGCGACTACAACTGGCAATTTCATCAACTGCTTGTAATGGGAATGGAGTATTGACATTAACTGTGACTTTGCACAAGAAAATGGGCGCCGAGTATACCTAGGTACACTTTGGCTCATCGTCATGAAAGTTTGTGGGGCCCCTATAGCTATTTTCAGTTTTGGAGACTGTCCAGCGCTGGGGTTGCTCAAGTGACAAGAATAAGGCAAACTCGTCCTGACATTATCTCACATTTGTCCGCTCAGTGTCGAGCAGAACCCATGCCTTCCGAGATCAGTGTATCCAGTACTCGACAACATCTTTCGGGTCCAGACCTTTCAGCTCTTCTCCTTCCATAAAGCCAAACACTACTGTGTCCCCAACAAAAGTTGTCGACACAACCTCTGCGGATGAAGTAGGAAGAGGATGGAGGATGAAAAGGTCGCTAGAACGTTCAAAATAGCAAATCATGTCCCCCTTTTGCGTGGCCGCGGGACCCAATCCCATGAAACCTTTCCTCGTGATGAAAAATGACCTCCCCAGGGTTAACATCTCAACACGATATCCGAAATCGCTCTGAACAGGCGCGGTGGTGGGCGAAACCGCCCGGTCCCGACCAAGAGACTCCAGCCCTTCGATCCACTCCTCGTATGCCGTGTAACAGTCCGTCCGATGATTTCCATCAGCATCACGGTAATTTCCACGGCACAGCGTCTTGGCGAAGACCTCAAGGCGAGACTCCCGGGTCGGCCACGCGCTGGCGTTCAGGGTCGAGGCTTCTGCCCACGTCTCGCACTCCTGCATGAGCTGCACCACATCTCTCGGGGCCACGTACACGCAATCCACATGCTCGACGGCAACGCCTCGGACCGCGCATGTCCACAGGTTCTCGGAGAAGCGGACGAACTGGCCACCGATCTTGCATGGTGTCTTCAGGACCCACGGCCTCCTTGTCGCCTCGTGGCTCAGCGGTTCGTATCCTGTCCCGATCGCGGACTTGTCAGGCAGCATGGACCAGCGCTTGTTGACGTTGCGACGCGACGGGTTGGTCAGCCGCCAGGCCTTCAGAGCAGGCAGGGTCCAGTTCCGGCCCCAGGACGGCACCTCGGACGCCACGCGGATCCCCATGTAATGCAGGGCTTCCAATGGCGCGTCGGGCGAGCTGAGCAGATTAGCTGATATCTCCCGCTGCAGGGCCTCAAAGGGCTTTGAGTAATCCGGCTTGATCGACTGCCGGTCCGTGGCGGTCGCGAGACCAAGCAGCGCGTATATGCGGTCTTCGAACAGGGTACTTTCCATCTGCTCAGTCATGGGCAACGCGAAGATGAGGGGCCAGCCGCCGTGGTTGTTGACTACATCCTGCAAGGTGTCCCACTCCTGCATACATCTCTCCAGGGGGCAGTTGGCAAAGGCGTCCCCGCGGTGGTTGCCCAGATTATCAAGGACAAGGTCGGAGCTGAGGCGGAGAACGCTGGAGAATGGAACCCTCAGGCGGCCGTAGGCCACGATTGGCTGCTTGGACAAGAGAGCTTCTTGGAGGATCCAGAGGCGGCGGTACCAAGGTCGCCCAAAGAAGCACCGCAAAGCTCCGGTCGGGACGTCTTTGAGGTACAAACCGGAAGGATTCGTGTCCTGCTGGCTGGCAAGGTAGTCCATAACAACTTGGTCGTTGCTTGAGGGCTCTCCCAGCCAGATGAAGGTGGACGTGGCTGTCCGGAAGATCTCGCCCATCATTTGCACCTGCTGGCTCTTTTCCAATTTGTCATCTTGGACAATGCATAGTGCATCCACCCAGATCTCAACAACCGAACTTTCCTGACGGACGTGCAGCAGAGCCGAGTACAAGTTTTCCGTGACCCTTATCTCCTTGCCGTCGACGGCGACCGTGTTGACTGGGTCTGGGGAGCCCCAAACATATGAGAGAGCGGCGTACGGAGGTGCATTTTGCAGATGGACGTGCTCGAGACCGCATGTAATCGGAGAGGACCCCGATCCAGGCAGGAGACGGATAAGACGAATCTCTCCTACGCCCAAGGGGCGAAACACTGTGTCGTGTGATTCAGGGTACATGGTAGTGTCTGGGGGTCAGAGCCTTCAGTGTCCTTGGCGGCGATGTTGAGCCCGGTGGTAAGAAAAGAAAAAAGAAAAGCAGCAAGTTTCTCAAAGCGGACGGGCGGTTACGAGGCTATAGTTATATAACTTTCTCTTTATTCTCGAGAATCAGACAAGTCACAAGGATCTGGTCTCGCTTTAGCAAAATGCGCAACGTTTTTGCCTAAAGTGAAGGCGGCTGAGACGCGCCCATGCACTGCGCACGCCCGACGAGGCACTGCTGACGCCCGACGACGGGGAGGTTTGAAATACGGCCTAATTGGTCGAATTTTGGAGGCCAATGCAATGAAGTGGAGCCAAACCCCGGGTATGATAACCGTAGATCGCCGATATTTGTTGTGTGTATAATAAGTCTGCATTTTCCGAATCCCCTTGTCTTGATGAATGCCAGTGATGATAGCGGTGTAGACTACCTCTACCTACATAGGGTATGTAGGTGCATGGTAATCTAGCCGCTTGACAGAAGCTGTGCTAGCCACAGTATTGCGCAAGCTGCATGTCAGGATTGAGATTATTATATCGGTGCCAGAAATCATGAAAAGGTTGACCAATCGAGGAGGCGCCTAGCTGTTGTGTGTTGGATGCCTAATCTGGCTCCATTCGTCATACAGCCACTCACCACCTGCAAAGTCTTGAGACATGTATTCGACGGCATTTCCATGCTAGCCCAATGTTTCTAGAAGCATGACTTACGTCTGTCGAAATACGGTTCAGGTGGATTGTATCTAGATGAAACGATCGCTGTTCCTGCTCGGGGCCAGCCAGAAGGCCTCAGGCCGGCCATCTCCCAGGTAATTGAATGGTGTAGGAAGATTCATTCGGTAGTCAACATGTATAGAAGAGAACAGGCATTGGTCTGAGAAGCGAAAACTAGGCCCACTCTGTGGACAACACAGGCTTGTACCTCCTGACAATCCGGTCATTGATCGTGGCCATCTATCGGGCTTCAGAGCTTCGCCGGGTTCCTGAATTCCCATCGTTTTATCGCCTGGGAGGCTTATCCCAGCCAGCCTTTGTCGTTTACCTCTTTCTCTTTTTCTTTGGGGATCCACTGACTCCCGTATCAAGACCCTCTGCCCGAGTGCTCGGTCCAGACTCCGTCGCAGCCTCTACTATAGCACGAGCCCCCCGGCCAGCGTCATCAGATGGGCCCACAGCGACGTTGAGCTGTCCCAAGTCGTCACTGATCGACTGCGACAGACTCAAAGCACTGGACCGCTGCCTATGGTAGCCCCTCTGGCCGTTGCCAGGCACCGGTGTCCGGGATCCGGTCCTGGGTGTGTGAGAAGCCCTGGGAGTTGATTTCCCGCTTTTCCGTGTGCGTGGTACGGCCTGGTTGTAAGAGTAAAACAGTGGACCACGCGTCAGCACACGCCCTCTGTCAACGCTGTAGTCGACGAATTTCTTGTTCATCGCCTTGATCGCATCTTTTAGAAGACCTGCAAGCTCGTTGACGCCGTAGTTGTGAAGGATTCTGGTCAGCTCCCTCACGACGCTTTGGCGCTTGAAATCCTGCTTGCTGACCTCCCTGTAGTCCGAAAAGACAAACTTGAGCGGATAATCACTTTTCGGCCCCCTCTCGTCGTCTTCGCCGAGCTTGCAAGCACGGTGGACCCGAACCTTCATAGCCCCGGCCACAGCGACCACGGAAAAGAATCGGACTCTCTGAAAGAATTTGTTGGTGTACTCCTCTTTCTCGACGTTGGCCCCTTCGCCTATCTCCCTGTCGGCCTCCTTGAAAAACTCGTACAAATTATGGAGAGCCTGGCTCGCGTTGTTCAGGCATTGGTTGAGCGCAACCGCATCATCGACACTTGTGAATCCCCGTTTCGCCTCGATTGTCAGGAAATAGAAAGCCCGATCGAAGTTTGGTGGCCCATCGCCGTCATAACATATAAGCTTCTGGGTCTCTTTGGGGAACGAGTTCCAGTCACAGGCTTGGAACAATTTCTGTCGACGGAATCCGACAGCCAGGTCTGGCTTCGGGCAGGTGAGGAACTTCTCCCCTCTGCGTTCGGCATGTGTAGGCATTGGAAGACATGTCCATGGTGTTTCAACTGCAAATTCCAGTAAAGACTGGTCTGCGCCATAGAAGAGGTGATATCGATCGATCATGGAAAGCAGCATGGTACGCTGAAAGATGGCTTCCTGGATCTGGTTCTGGCATTTCTCCAAATCCTTTTCCCAGAGCTTCTCGTCGTAGTCTTTGATGTTTTCGGGTACAAGGGGGTAAGCAACATCAGGGGCCTCGATGAATTGAAACTTCTCACCGTCATTGGCCTTGAGTTCCACCATGCGCCACAGTAGACCTGTCCTGAATAGGGTGACGTTTTGTGGTGATACGCGACCTGCCTCTACGTCCACGTCAGGATTTGACATGCTCATGAAGCTCAAGACCTCCATTGTGGTGTCATCAAGCGGTGGTAAATATCCGATTCTTTCATAATAGACTTGTAGAGGATCTTTCTCGATATGTATCTCTTCAGAGTCCCAGCTCGGGCTTCCTTCAGTTTCGTCTTCCGGAAGGTGAGAAGTTCTTGGCTGTGTTTCCACAACTGGGATCTCCACGCTTTGTTGTACCAATGTCTCCTGCTTCGAACCAGTGGCAATAGGAGGCTCTACTGCCTTAGACTTGCGACTTCTGCTCTTCGGTGGTGGATTCTGAATTCTCTGTCCAGAGTCTAGCTCTTCTGGCTTGGTTGTGGCTCTTGTAGCACGTCGGGTGGCCAGTGTGGTTGGTCGGGATATTCTCGGCCTACTTTCTCGACTTGTGTTTTTTGGGTTTGATTTTGGGCCGCTGGGCAGTGGTCTGGCCTTTTGACCAGCATTCGTGGCTTTTCTTCACCGCAGTCTCGCCACACGTTAGTAACGACGATACTCGTAAAAGTGTAGCATTGAAAATTGGCTAAGCTTGAGGTTTTCGGTCACTTAGTAAAGCACAACTCACTTCCTTCTGCTCATGCTTGCAGTGGGCCTGGCGTAGGAAATGTCTTTGATTATCACAATGCAGACTTGCTCTTGGCACAAGGGCCACTTTAACAGGTTACCCCTGGAAAGGACGTTGCTTGAGGTAGAAAGAAGAGAGTGGAAAGTCGGTCGACTCCGTCCCTCCTTTAACTAGCTCAACTCAGGCCGTATACGAGGGGCGCGGAGCTGCGAGCCAACCTCCAAAGGTGTGGTTGCAACGGCGAATAAATCGCAGAAGAGTTGGCCCACCGCGCCGTGCAACCAGGACAGCAATCATGAACGACCAGACTGGATGGGTACATGCACGTGTAACCTGGCGGGAGAAGTGTGTGTGTGAAGCTCGCAGTAATGGGCGCACCATTGCATATCCGAGGCACCTTCCAAGACATTGTCGGCAGGACACCCACTGCTGGAGGAGGGGCTGACCGGGATTTGACAGGCCGGTACTCCTTCATCACCCTACTCGACCTCCGCCCGCTGGCCCGTACCCGCCGATGCCGGTTTGCTACCTGCGAACCTGGGCAGGGAGCCGAGGTCATTCGGTGGATACGTTGACGGGGCAGTGAATCAGGGCAGCAGAACATGCAATATCATTGCCGCCAGGTCCGCTGTGAAATGCCTCCGCGCTTCGTTCCGTCTGAATCGATAGGCTGCATCAAGCTCAGGCTGATGGTGGGAGCGAACCCCAATGTTTTGCTCGGGTCCGCGGACCGCTGCGGATGCGGGGAGGCCACAAACAGCACGCCGGTCAAATTAGAAATAATGCCGACATGCATTTGTTCTGCAGACGCCCTCGACCCGTTCGTTCTCTTCTCCGAATCACACCAACCTGAGTCCTCTACAGCACTCAGTTATATGCATATGCTGGGCACCACAGGCTACGGCTAGTGACTTGTAAATCTCGTTGATGCGGGAGTTAAGTAATTACTTTCCGCAGCCATGTTGTGTCGCCGTTGGCTGGATACCGCAGTCGTATGTCATTCTGATGACACCATTTCATGCAACCTGCCTTCCCTTCCCACTTCTCCAGCCGAGTGTACCGTTTCACGAGAGTCCTTGCCAGCGCCTGCATACGTCGGCAGCCCCCTGATCGGAGCCAAGAAGAAGTTAGCCTGGGCTGCATGGTATCGCAGTATCTCATCATCTCCATGCCGATATTTGTCGCTATATGCCCCTCACTCTGTTATCAGTGGAATTGTTGTTCTTATAGACCTAACAGACAGTAATTTGATGCCGAGGGCGTGTAAATAGCATGGCCACACCATCATCAATTGATCTCGGGCTCCGGCTCGAGGGCACCCATGTGCTCGTCACGGGCGGAGCAGGTCTCATCGGCTCAGCGGTCGTCGGTGCCTTCCTCTCTGCTGGTGCCAATGTCTCCAGCTTCGACATCAGCTATGCCGGTGATAAGGCAGCTGAGCCGTCGCCTGTTGAGCCCGGGCAAGAACGGGGCCAGCTTCTTGAGCTCTCAGCTGACATCGCGGACCCTTCCTCCTTGGCTAGGTCCTGGAACGAGGCCACCTCTGTGTTTGGGACTGTGGAAGTATGCGTGGCCCTGGCTTCCCTCGACCTCTCCATTCTTCCGCAGACGGACTCGATTGTCGACGCAGACCCCGAAACGTGGTCACGCGTGCTCAAGGTCAACGTCGGTGGCACGATCTCCACTTCCCAGATGTGGCTGCGTGGGATTCGCGATCACGTGGCGCAGAGTCCCGGGGCAGGGCTCAAGAACCCGGGGCTGATTCTGGTGGGGAGCGAGGCGGGCCACTTTGGCGTCCGCACGTGCGCCGCGTACGCAGCAGCCAAATCTGCGGTGCAGTATGGGCTTTTGCAGTCGCTCCGCGCCGACGTCCCGCGGATATATGCGCGCGCCCGGGTGAACGCTGTCGCGCCCGGCCCTGTCGATACCGAGCGCTTCCGGGACGAGACGAAGGGGCCGGGCACCAACGAGTGGTGGGCTGAATGCCAGGCCACGACGGCTTTGGCGAAGCCTGTGCCTACGGATGCTGTCGCGAGGAGCATCTTGTTCCTTGCGAGCGAAGCCTGGAGTGGGAGCATCCACGGGAAGTGTGTTGACGTCGACTCGGGCAAGTCGGGGGCGCTGATGTGGGCCTCGCCCAAGGAGTCGGCCGAGATATTCAGCCGTACATCTTGAGCCGCGAACACGGGCTCTTTTCGAAGCAGTATTGACCGCAGAGCCTAAGAAGGCCATGCAAACATCGTGGCTGTCCAAATTGATGATTGTTCCTCCACCACCAGGCACATCTCTGCCTTGCCTGTGAGGCCGAACAACTACATACATTGTGACTGACTAATCGAGCATAGCGATCTCGAGTAACCCCTTTTCAAGCCATGGGTAGCACGCCCCTTCTCGACGTTGGTGTGGAGACACAGGGGGCCAACTTAACAACACCGACAGAGCACTAACAGAGACGCGTAAGTAGTCAGCATGAGTCCTGATAAGCTGCATTGCCCTACTGACTTCTCGGCCGGCCCCAAGATCCACACTGGCATACGACTCGGTGGGTCACCATGCGGATCCCCTGCATTGAAGTAGGAAGTCGGTCAACTACCTGTCTCTGGGTTAATCTCCTGTCCCTTTTCAGTCCAGCAATTTCAAAGTCGCAAACTTCATGCGCCTTCAAGTTCTCGTCCCGCAGTAGCGATTCGAATGGCCAAGCCTCAGACATCAGCGGCCACACGGGCAGAGGCGTGGCTGGACTCGCTGAGGGCACCCCCTGCCCTCAGGGAGAAGCTTCGCCGGCTGTATAATTCGACTGCTGCCCGGGCCGTTGTCATCCTCGCCGCGTTCGTCGTCTTCTGTCTTGGCATCTCGGCCCTGTGGACAAATGTCCTAAGCCGCATCCACTTCCATGGTGATCTTTCGTGGTATGGGCTTGGGATGCATGGTCTTGCGCCGTCAAAGAAATTCATATCGTTCAAAGCCCGAACACCTTCGCTTGAGTTTCCGCGGTGGGACGCGCGATGCAGCCAGGAGAACATCTTCTTCGGATGGAGGGGCCATGAGGTGGATGAGCCCGGCGCTGTCATACTCGACAGCAGGGGCGAGCTGGTGTGGCGGCAGACGGGCTCTGAGATTGATCAGAACGACGTGAGGCCGCAGATGTACCGCGGGGAGAGATTTCTCACCTTCCAGATGGATGGGCCGAATGGGAACAAGTCTCAGGGCTACTGGTACATGATGGACCAGTCATATACGATCAGGTACCGCGTGAGGCCGCATGAATTCCCTCACGCGGACATGCACGAGTTCCAGGTCACCGGCGACGACACGGCCGTGGTGATCACGACTGTGTCCATCCCCTACGACCTGCGCAGCGTCGGTGGTCCGGAACATGGGTGGCTCGAGAACTGTTATTTCCAAGAACTCGACCTTGAGACTGGGGAGCTCCTCTTCCAATGGTCATCGATCGACCACTTTGCGCCGAACACAACAATGGAGCCCCAGGATAATTGCCTTGTCGATCCCAGGGCCAGATTCGCCGGATGTGGCGACGAGCGGGACTCCGCGCTCGATTACTTCCACCTTAACAGCGTGGAAAAGGACTCGAAAGGCAACTTTCTCATCTCAGCACGGAACACATGGGGCATCAGCTACATCAACGGAACAACTGGCGATGTTCTATGGACCTTGGGGGCAGGACAAGTCAACGATTTCAAGGACTTGTCAGATGGCGCGGGCCTGGACTTCTCATGGCAGCACTTTGCCAGATGGGTCGAAGAGGGAAAGAGCATATCTTTCTTTGACAACCATTATCATCGGGTTGGTGATCCCGCGGTGGCCAGCAGTGGCCGCGTTGTCGACCTTGACATCCCAAATAACACCGTCAAGCTGCGACAAGCGTACACCCATCCACATCACATCAAGTCGGAATCTCAGGGCAACATCCAACACCTTGATAACGGCAACTACATTGTGGGTTGGGGAAGTTCCGGGGCGTTCACGGAGTTCGCCGCCGGCGGGGAGCTTCTTTGCGACGCCCATTTCGGCGCCGAGGCTTTCTTCGAGTTCTCCCCGGTGAGCTCGTACCGCGTGTTCCGGGGCGGGTGGACCGGCCGACCACGATATCCGCCGAGTGTTGTTCTTGACAGCGGCCTGGCTTACGTCAGTTGGAACGGTGCGACAGAGGTCGTGAAGTGGCAGGTGGAAATTAAGAACGGTGATTCGCAGACTGTGCAGGTCATCGCGCAGGTATTCAAGGAGGGGTTCGAGACGGTGATCACTCTCCCGGCCACTCCGCCCAACTCCATGATCCGTGTTGTAGCCCTGGGTGTCGAGGGCGAAGTTCTCGATGCATCGGCCTTTATGGAGGTTCCACATTGGGACCGCCTCGGCACTACTTTGAATTCTCTGATTGTGTTTGGTCTCCTCGCTGTCTTCGTTTCGTCGGTATGTGGTACGATGATTTGGTGGACATACGTACAGGAACGCCACATAAGCAACACTCCAAGAGGATATGAAGACCTAGGTAAACATTTAGATAATGTGTAATGTGAAACTTCCATGAGACGATGTAGTATAGACTAACTGTGGTCTTTGAGTTCCTCTACTATGCCAAAACAAAATAAAGATCCTAAAAGGATAGGGAATAACTAAGGTATAGGCTGTAGGCAAGATATTGGTGATACACTGTTGAACCACTGACTATTTAATTATCTTCTACAAGTCAGTGTTGAGCTAAAGTCCATCACCCTGTAGTAAGTGCCTCCGGCGCGTGACCTGTCTAGCTTTGCATCAGGCCGGCCGTCAAGTTCGAAGCTATCTCTAGTTTGACGTTGTCAAGCACTACTTGCGAGTTGATTCGCCGTGAGAGACTGTGTTGTACATATGTCCTTCTGGCCTGTTCATGCTCTTCTGCAGTGAGCTGGTGAGCCTTAGCCTCCCATTTCTTCAATGTGGCACGATCAAAAGCGTGGATATTGATATGTACTGGGAATGATGACGTGATTCTGTCGCCAAGTTTGTATTCAGCCAGGATACATCCCGGATTCTCACGGACTTCTGGTATAATGTAAGTACCTAGCACAAGTCTTTCAAGTTACCGTTGAGCGTGCCTCGATTTTCTTTCAATCGTAAAATTTTCACAGCACGAGTTTCATCCACGCTGGTGGAACCTCAATATGCAGAGCATAGCAACAGTTGGTCGGACACTTGCAGCCAGCCATTGCATCTGGCTGGCAGCTGCTCATGCAGAGGTTTTTTTTCAACGATGAGACTCGGGCAGGACCAGTCTCTCTGGCAGTTGTTGAGACCACGCCTTCTTGATACAACTTCTCTTCCTCCCACTTACTCGCATGGTCCGGGTTAAACAGAGTTGAAGGAACTCTCGTGGTGCCTCAGCTGGCTATTCCTAGGTAGACAGCCCAGCACACATATCAATCAATACGCTGCTGCATACTGAATCGGACTGGATGGCTTTGTCATGTCTGACGAAGGCGAGGAATCAACGCGGTTTACAGTTCGAGGCCTATCTCGAGCCGGTGTCATTATGCCGATTTGGGAGAATGGCACGTCTGACTACGATGCATTCTATCAGTGGTGAAATGTCCCATAGCCGCAAGCACGCGTTGAACGAGAATGCTCGTTCCTCATCATTAGCATCTTCTAACCCCACGGCACGGTACCGAAAAACCAGATCGGTCTTCAGGCCGTCAAACTTTGCTGTCTCAGAAGGGAATTATGTGCATATAGTGGTCATGACCTCGCAGGCGAGATGCTACGGAAACACGACCTTCACCATTCTCAACACCAGCCAGACATTCTCTTTCGGCCAGGATGCACCAACTACGTAGCATGATCCGACATGGCTCCGGGGCCTCTCCGGGTACCTCAGCTGAGTGGTGAAATTACCAGTTACATTCTTGCCCTAGTTAATGGCTGGGTTGTTCGCCAATAGCTGCAGATATAAATTTGTAGGACTAACTCATTCGATTTCTTTCCTAATTGACGCTGGCGTTCCTGATCAAAATTATTTCCGTCTCTTGACCAAGCCCTCAAAACATGCCATTCCAGCTACTAGTAGTAGTACATGTGACAAAGGACCGCTACTGTTTTGTTAACTCGAAGTTTATGTCTCCCGTTGATGCGCCGCCGGGACAGGTAGCCGTGTAGGCCGCCCCATTTGTACATGTTGCCTCGGCTGACTTGATACACTGCTCCCACCTCCCCTTGGAGATATTGATTGTGGCACCACTGTCGGTCGGCGTGAGGGTGAACTTGGCGTCTCCAGACTCGCCTGTGGTGCTTGTCGGGCTGCCGCCACACTTTTCGATTGCCCCAGCAATGCCACCGCAGATCGCAAGGAGAGCTACGTTCTTGTTATGCTCGCCGATGTTGCTGGGCCGGCACCATGTTAGCAACAATCCGCCCTCCAGCAGAGAGACTGGTATCCGGAAGATGGAGGATCGCATTTACGCTGCTTCGTCGGTGCACTTGATATTTGTAGCGGCTGTGTCCCGCGCGTCAAGTTGGACTGGGCCTGCGCTGGCAATGGGAGCCAGGGCGAGGGCCATGACTTGACAAAGGGCACTGAAGCGCATTGTGGCGGGCTGGAAATTCTGAGAATCACGGTGAGCTGGCGAGAGGTGGAACTTGTGTGAAGCGTGAAATCTTAGCAAGAGATGGCGGTTGAGGAAAGGTGCTTGGCGACGGAACGAGCAGACATTAGAGACAAATAAATAGATCCCCAGCTAGAGACATCAACGACCTTGACGGTAGGCATCGTCATTTCGTGTTGACCAATTCAGATCCCCATAGAAAGCTTGGACGACGACCCTGCCCAGTCTATTTCGCGTTTAGATCCCCGTAGGAATCATGAAACAGGAGCAACCAGATCAGCCTCTGCTGTCTCATGTTGTCAATATGTCAGACCAGTGCCATCCAAGCTTGATTCGGATGAGACCAGGATACGTCCAAGCCCCCATAAGTACCTGATCATTTCTATGCTGTGCGAAATGTACATGCTTTCAATAGTGAGTACTTCCCCGGGTGCCCCGGGTGGTTGAGCGGCGGTCAGGCGATCAGGCGATCCCGCGAAGCTTGTGTTTGCAACCACTCCAAATGTGATGCAAGTGCAGGAGATGTAGGCACAGACCTTTCATCTTGCTTCGATCAAGGTCAGGTTCCGCAAAATTTCGGATGGTATTTCGGATCTCCGGTCCTGTTGTTGATGGTATACGATATGCACCTCTGGATTTTCCATGGTTTGTCTATACCGGGCACATCCCTCCTTGTAGAAGTCAATTCACTTACTACGCCAACCACCCGACACCGAATCGGAGGTATTTAGCGCAGATAACGGGCAGGGCTCCACCTTTGCTCCGGGTGTTGAAGCGCTCCACGCTCCGCTATCGCCTGGCTTTGGCGGGGGACATCACTTTCCCGGGCCCTGAAGTGAGAACTTGACACGCGTTTGAGATCGCGCACAACAGAGTAAGATTGAGTAGTAGGATCCTCAGAACCTTCGCGCATTCCTCCCTGACACTGCCTACTCCTTCTCATCAGTAACCGGGGCGACTCCGAGGCCGTCAACCACAATTCGAGGGTCATATGAAACCCGGGAGAGCGTGGGGATCGACCAGCAGCAAGGATGATCGCCGGATTAGGTACTGAGACCCTTCTCACAAACGGCAAGATCTTTCGGGCCAACGCATCAGCGGAAAAGGAGCAACAGGCCGCTTTTGCAACGAGCCTCCTCATCGGCGCTGACGGGACAATCCGCCATATTGGCAGTTCGGATGATGGCGATGACGCAGCCATCGTCGCCTCGGCCCGCGCAAGCGGCGCCGAGGTTCATGACCTGAAGGGTAGGACGGTGCTTCCTGGGTTCTTCGATGGCCACATACACCTACTCCTCCTGGGCTTGTCCCTGAAGAAGCTGGACCTGGGTCCCTGCAAGGACCTAGACGATATTCGCAACACAATCAAGGCGTATGCCAAGTCTCACCCTGAGCTCCCGCGGATAATGTGCAAGTCATGGATGTACAGCCAGACGGAGGGCGGCGTCGACCATGGCATGCTGGATGACCTTGATCCTAGGCCAATCTTTGTCGACACCAAGGACCTGCATGGATGCTGGTGCAATCAGGCGGCCATTGACGAGCTGGACCGTGAGCTAGGCATCGGCACCATGGCAAACCCCCCGGGGGGCACGATCCATCGTGACGGGGAAGGGAAGCCCACAGGATTTTTCGAGGAGGCCGTGGTATTTACCATGATCTGGCCATTCGTCTCCCGCATCTCGACTGTGGAAGAACGTGCCGCGGCCATGGAGACGGCAATCGAGGTCTACAACGCTGGCGGATACGTCGGCGTGGTCGACATGGCCATGGACCAGAGCAGCTGGGACTCGTTGCTGGCACTGAAGGCCCATCGTCCCGACCTCCCAATGCACATCGCGGCCTATTGGCTGATTCGCCCAGCCGATGAAGAGGACTGCCTGAAGCAGGTGGACTACGTTGCCGAACTGGCCTCTAAATACAACGCCGCCACGTCCCCGGACCTGAAAGTGGTTGGAATCAAGCTTGTCTGCGACGGGATAGTGGATGGCTGTACTGCCGCCCTCAGCGAGCCGTACACGCACACTGGCAGCATGGAGGATCCGGTTTGGACCAAGCCCATGCTCGCCCCGGTTGTCCGGAGGGCAGACCAGGCAGGGCTGCAGGTCGCGCTTCACGCCATCGGCGACCTCACGGCCCGCAACGCTATCGACACCATAGAAGCCTGCGCCTCTCCCACCCGCAGGCCCCGGATCGAGCACCTGGAGCTGACCTCCCCAGAAGATGCGGCGAGGCTGGGGAAGTTGGGGATCACCGCATCGATCCAGCCGGTACATTCCGACCCCGCCATCCTGCGGGCGTGGCCTAGGCTCATCGGGGAGTACCGGTGCGAGAGAGCATTTGCGTACCGAGAGTTTGCCGACGGCGGTGCACCCCTGGCCTTGGGGAGTGATGCGCCCACAGCACCTCACAGCGTGACGGCAAACTGCTATGTTGCTACCAACCGCCGGTCGGCGAGAGAGCCGGAGCTGGAGACCGTGGTCAATGGACAGTTCGCCCTCGGTCTGTGTGAGGCTGTCGTTGCGGGGACGCAAGGCTCGGCGAGGAGCTGCTTCATGGAGGACGTGACTGGGAAGCTCGAGAGAGGGATGCAGGCGGACCTTGCTGTGCTCGATATGCAGTGGGACAAGACTCAGTTGCTGGCGGCACGGGTCACGCAGACGTGGTTCTCAGGGAGGAAGGTGTTTGATGAAGAGGCGAAATAAAGCATGGTCTCTCAACATTCTGGGCATCTACTTAACTGTAATCGACTTGCTATATTGGTAATAGAATTATTGAACGTCTGCCAATGGATCCGGCCACTCCCTGTGACTGGCTTGTCCGGCTGTTGCCTTAGCGAACCGTTCAAGCATCCGGCGGAGCCCATATGCACAAGGGGATGGGGCAACAATTATTTCCCGAGTGCTCAATGTCTTGTATGCTTGAAACCAATTTGATCGAAGAAAAATATTCAAAGCTGGTTCTCGGACATCTCTAATTACTCATCCCGATGATATTGTTTTGAATTAATGTTCCCATGCTAGTGACCAACTGATGCATTAGACGACACGTAGATGGTGGCGCTGCATGAGGCTTTCATATTGCTACCCATATATGCGTTACACATGGACTTTTAAGAAAAAGAATCATGCTCTACTAAGCCGTGTTGTAAGGTGTTAGTTGTCAGGAATCAACACGGGGCCTTGAAACTAAACATTGAAGAGTCTTACACTGAAGAGTCTCACACGGTGTGAATAAAGCACGCCTTTTTACCACATGGGTGACTAGCATACAAGACAAATTTGCTTTACATAAAATGTTATGACTCCTTGTATTAACCTTCGTTTGATTTCCAAGTAAAGAATAATAACTAATATGTTTATAATGGTACACCTAGTACCCTTCGTGAGGTTTGCACTTAGCTGGGCGGGTAGAGCTCCGACTCGGTTTGCCTCGCCGCAGACCCGGAGGACAAGGGCATGACGAATCGTAGAAAGTCGAACAGATTTAATGCGCTCTCAAAGGGGGACAACTCGAATGCCTGAGATGATGAAGTTGAAACGATACTTAAGGGTCTGGATATCCATTGGACGAATTAAGTCCCGGCCTGCCTCGGCTGACCCAGCTGCAGCAACCTCAACCCAAGGGCGTCGGGCAATGCTCGCGAGGATGAGAAACTGGGGAGCAAACACTTCTCGCGACCCGGGCTGCCCGTGCCGTGGTAATTGAAGTCGAGGGGGAAATCGCGTTACAAACCAAGCAGGGATAATATTAGAAATCTCCGCACCAAGCACTTCTGGTAGCTTAATTGTAGTGAACGCGTCAACTTCCAGAATACTCAGCTAAGTCCTCCATTTCGAGCTTTCGTCGTTGATCCGGCCACAATTGTCATTAAAAAGAAATGAGGTGCAGACAGTTCCTTCATACAGTTGTCAATGTCCAAGGACCGAGTCTTTAGTTAGCCGGGCGATAGTGAAATGATGGCGTGAGCTGGCGTGCGACACTTGGCATTACGGATGGGACCATTTTGGGATCTCCTCGGGACCCTTCCTCTAGTCAATCGCAGGCCAGCTCGATGTCGCCATACACCCTGAAGCTGCGGGTGGGGTACGGCCATCGGGACTCCTACCAGGCTTCTTTTGCTCGGCCGCAGTCTCAATGGTCCGATGCGTTCTCGTGGTGGGGGCCGTGGGGCAAATAATCATAATCCCTAGATTTGCCCTGAAAATTCGCTACTCTTCAATGGCATAAGCATATTCTGGGGAACATCTCGCTGGGATTTTAAGTAGGTTGCCGCTGCGGCCAAGAGGGAACACTGGGAATGCTTCTACAGCTAGACTTTCATCTTTCAAACCTTATTTGGTTGATAAACTCTTGACGCCTTGTCTGGCGTTCCATCCAGTGGCTACCCGCCTATCGGAAAGTTTGGATGTCCATTTGGAGTGCCATCCAACACCTACTTCAAAAAAACAATGTCGAACCAGCCCGCCGACCTTCCGCCTCCTGGGCACAACGCTCCTTCGGACCAGGACAGTTTGAGATCGAAGACAGCAGGTGATGCCAAGGGGCCTCATGATGTGGTCTCGGCGACGGAGCCGGCCTTGGCCAGTCGAGAGAGCCAACGTATGGAGGGAGTGCTCGGCGATGCTATTCTCCGTTTCCTCAGGATTCGGAGAGGGCCAAAATCAAATGCCCCCGACCCGGATACAGTTCGTTTTTTTTTCCCTTCCTTTTTCACACATATAAGAATGAAGGGATTCGACTCGCTGATGGAGTCTAACGTTCACTTCAGATTGCGACTCAACCTAGCATTTGGGATTCGGCGAACGTCGAGGAGTACAAACAGCTGTACATCCACCCGCAATGGGAGAACTGGTCAGCTTTCGATCCCAAGTTCCGATGGACTTGGAGGGAAGAGAATTCCGTCAGGCGCAAGGTGGATTGGAAGATCATGGTAAGCGTCCAGATACCAGGGAGACAGCGTGGGCTGGAATCGGCCACTGATAGTCATCAGGTCTGGGTCTGCATTATGTTTGCTGCTCTGAACATCGATCGCAACAACATATCCAATGCGGTCTCTGATAACATGCTCGAAGACTTGGACCTCACCAAGGCGGATTATGTGAGTTGACCATTTTGAAGATGCCCTCCGCCAAGGAGGCGAACTGACAGTTTACTTTAGAATATTGGGCAAACGATCTCCCGAGTGGGCTTTTTGGTTGCTGAACTGCCATCACAGTTGATCTCGAAACGGTCAGTGCTCCTTATGTATTCAAGGATCTCGAGGTGAGGGCTGACCGATTAACGTTAGTATTGGTCCGGACCTGTGGATCCCCATTCAGATCTGCCTGTTCAGTGTCATATCCGGTGCACAGTTTTTCCTTAAAGGCCGAGCCTCCTTTCTTGCCACACGGTACCTGATGTGAGTATGGCCTGCCCACTCGATTGTCAACGTTGTGCTAAGCTTAATGACAGTGCAACGTTCCAAGGCGGTTTCATCCCGTGAGTCGCCTTTACACACACCGGTGAACAGTGTTGATTGAGTTGTGTATAGTGATACAATCCTCTATCTAAGTTACTGGTACACTGGCACCAGCGTAAGTAATGATCCCAAATGCATTACTACCAGTCTCTTGGCTGACGCGTCCTAGCTTCCGATCAGATTGGCATGGTTCTGGATGTCTTCGCAACTAGGTAAGTGATTCTAGTTCGGGCAGAAAGGCTTCGGTATTATTGACATATATTCCAGTGGACATCGGGGTTGGCTTCGCGGCCGTTGGTCTCCTTTCCATGCGCGGAATACTCGGCTATGAAGGCTGGAGGTGGCTATTCCTGATTGAGTGAGTTATTGTGGTGCATGTTGGACCTTGTCCGCTTGTCTTGATGCAAGATGATTCTGTCAAAGTGGGCGTCACTAATGGTCTCCACAGGGGTGCCTTCACCTGTAAGATAGATTCGGTGAAATGCCACATTCAAGTTTGCTAACCATACCGCAGTCTTGGTTGGTGTCTGTTCGTTCTTCCTAATGCCCCAATCGCCAGCTAGGACGAAGAGCTGGTGGAACCCCAAGGGCTACTTCACCGAGAAAGAGCAGAAAATCATTGTCAACTCAGGTAAGTTACGGCATTACTCCTCAGTCCACGACGGCAATTTCTCATTATTTTGACCTAGTGATCCGAGATGACCCTCAAAAGGGTGGAATGTACAACCGACAAGGGCTCTCTGTCAGACAGATCTGGGAATGTTCAAAAGACTACGACATGTGGCCTCTTTACATCCTCGGCCTGCTGTTTGGCTTGCCAAAGTACCCAGTCGGCCAATACTTGACAATTTCATTTAGGGGTCTTGGATTCAGTGTCATCGAGACAAACCTCCTTTCGATCCCTAACATCGTCGGGTCCTGTATAATGATGCTTCTCATCACGGCATTGAGTGAGGCGGTCAACAACAGGAGCTTCGTTTCGATGGCAGAGGATGCTTGGCTGCTGCCTTGTTTTGCTGCTCTGATCGCTCTGCCGGACCCCATCGGCTCTTGGGTATATTTCGCGATCGCCACCGTGTTGTTGTCGTTCCCTTAGTGAGTTATTACCTGACCGCACTCGGGTGAGAATCACGTAACGAGGGGCTAACATGACCCAGCACTCACCCCATCCAAGTCGCATGGACAAGCAGAAACGCGGGGTCTGTCCAGAATAGAACTGTTTCCGCTTCGTATGTCAAATGAGCCTCAACAGCCATCTTCGTACTGACAAATTGATAGGATCTACAATATGTGGGTTCAGGTCAGTGGGATGATAGGGGCAAACAGTAAGTGTGCCATGGGCTGCTCTCTGTCCACGAAATACATGTGCTGACCTCTCAGTCTACCAACCATCCGACTCGCCGCGCTACTTCAAGGCAAATAAGGGCCTGCTGGTTATTTGTGTGTGGATGTGTGTAAGTTGGCCCGAACCACGACTCCCATGAACTTTTCCAAATCTGACGCTGCGCAAGCTCGTTCAATACCCGGGGACATACTTCTACTATCGGTGGAGGAACAACTCAAAAGCTCGTCAATGGGACGCAATGACTCCAGAACAGCAAGAAGAGTATAGGAGAACTACGACTGACGAAGGAAACAAGCGGTGAGTAACCTTGGACTTTTCTCCCGATGAATTCACCGCTAATGAGATATGAAGCCTGGACTTCCGTTTCGCAACCTGAAACCATCGGAGGCAATTATTTTGCCCAGGAAGAGGACCAACCAAGGGATTACAATGATCTTTAGCCGCATCACGCGCATGAACACAAGTGTCACTTTATAAATGAATTCTCCAAAGAGTTGATCACTAAATTGTAACAAATATAAACTCCCCAGTATGGTTCGTCAACGGACACAGACCGTTGGAAACCGAAGTGACTGAGAACGAAGGACAGGGAACCAACCCATGAGCTGCATGCGAATTTCTAGTCGCCCTCGTATCAAGATATATGCAGTGCTAGCAGTGACGGGTGGACAGACGCTAATTAAAGTCTATGCTCAAGTGTTGACCAGCTTAAGTACACTGAAGCCAATATTACCCGGCATGATGTATTATTCGATTCGCACGTGGCCCCGAGACTGGAGTTGAACATCTTACTCCGCGTGTGCTAGGACCCTTATCTCCATTCGCACGTGGGTTAGAGATTGTAATCGAATGTCTTGCTGCTTCGACGATGTGCGCTAAGACGTTGGTCGTATACCGCGGATTCAGACCGGCTTGCCGCCGATTTTGGCCGGCGCCGATAATATTTTAAAATGCCGACCCGAACTTGACCCGGCTCTCATAACTTTTGAGATCCAGAAAGGTCAGTACGAATGGTACCCAACTGGGAATATAAAATCAGCGTACCCAGTCCTGGTCGGAGCCGCTGCGCTGCGCCGCAAGTCTGTCTTCCCGTCCCGTGAAATCAGGAGTTATACTATTCCTTAATTTTTTTTTTCTCTCGACTGTCCGCCATGCGGCAACACCTAAAGACACTTGCCATTATGGCAGTCAGTGCCATTCAACTTAGCAGCGCACATATTGCTCGCCTGCCTCTGTCGTACGCGGCCAATATCGATAGCATGGACCCCACCGCCAACAACTCCACCCTTCTCGGCTCCGCCGAATCTGGACTTCAGAGAAGAGACTGGGTCCCTGGTGATATCCCGGATCATCCTCACTGCACTTTCACTGGCTCGGACAGTTTCAGATTCATGGTGTTCTCCAAGGACTTTGGCCGACACGACGAAACCTCGAAGGGTGGCTGCGGCAGCCAAATGCTCGAGTATCTCCGCCAAGGTCAGTTACGCCCTTGCAAACATCGACGTCGCTCTGATGAAAATTCGCCTGCACCTTGACATTTCTATACTCGGGATTCTGACAGACGAAATGTGCAGAGTGCTCTCACTTGATTGTGTTCTGGACCTGCGTCGAAACGCCCAAGGACGAGCACTCCTCGTTTATGCAGTTCAAGGTTCCAATCCAGACTACGTTTGGCGGCCCACAATGTGTCGCGAAGGCGTTCGAGCGGGCCTCAGGCCCCAGGCAACAGAAAATGCAATGTTGCAAACAGGGCGATTTGGCTTGCCGGAAACGCAACTGTGAAGCATACCGAGAGAAGAATCCGGGGTTGAAGTGTTAAGGAGCCTTGAAATGGACCGATGGGAAATTAAAATAAAATGGGCTCGGCTACTGCCATGGTAGTCAAGAAAGAATCGACTGTTCAGGTGGAAGAAAGTTTCATGGTTTTCTTCGGTCTACCTGGTAGGACTTACTTGTAGGCCTCAAGGGGGACGATATAACTAGTGTCGGTTCAAATTTAACCAGTCGCCTCTCTCCCTCCTTTTGAAGGTCCCTTTTATATTCAGCTTACGAATTCCTCTCTACGTCCTCCATATATCTTGCTTCGTCTATTCCTTGCTTCACATTGAAGCTCCTACGAGAGTTCCAGCACAAGCTGGATCTCCACCATTATAAATGGGGGCCCCTTATGATCCCGGATACCTCGCCGCCTTAAAATGCTGCATACCCGCCCAAGTAAATCCATGCTTCTGGTAATGGCATCTTGTGTGCAATACCTCACCTCGTCATTTAGCTCTCAACGTTGCCTCGACGTCAGATCAGCCGAGTCATGAGACGTGGTCACGCATACAAGGCTGATGATCAGGTTGAAAATTAGGGGCAGCAGAATGTCTTATATTCAAATAAACACGACCATCTAGAGTTTACTGGGGGCCAAGAGACAGTCCTTCGGCAGGGTGGGCTTCGGAACACCGTTCTGGAATGACTGTACCTAAGTAGGTATTCAGGGCCTTTGGCTAGGGAGAGTCACCCGGGACACGTCAACGGCCTTCCACCTGTCAATCTCAGCACCCACCTTGGCCAATTTTGTGCCCTCCATGGACAGGCCTTCCATAATATCGTCAACATGTTGCCACTTCCCCTTGAGCGTCATGCAGCTCAGGTCGGAGTCCTCGTCCCAGACCGGGCGGAAGTTACCGTCTGCCCTGGCCCTTAGCTCTCCCGCAGCACCGCAGGTGATGCACCTGATCCGGTTGCCGTCGCCGCTGAACTCAAACTTCAGCAGGTGGCAGTAGGGACAGCTGCCCTCCTCCTCGGGGCCAAGATATTGTGCGTCGTCGAACGGCCGTCCTATCTGGCTGGCGACGTTTGCACCGACTTTGGAAGCGCGTGCCATGGCTTGGGGGTCTGTGAGAACTGCACCAGCCTGAGCGAATCCTGGTAGGACAACCATGTCGATCACTTTGCAGTCTGGTTCATGTTAGCCACCTTGCTATGGAGCCTACAGTGACGCATGCATTTGAAACAATCCAGGACGTAAGATCTAGGTATTCATAGAAGAGGTGGTAGAGAGTTATGCTTACGAAGCGGGTAGGTAACTTGATGCAGTGATGGCATTGCGAGTGTCCACTGCTCCGGGAACTGGGCTCTTGACCCCCCCACGGCGATGAACCCGGCCACACGTGGTTTGACAGCTCTGGGGTCAACCTCCACGCCTTCGGCGTCAGGGTCACCGGCCTTCCGCCTCTCAAGGATACGGTGCTGGCCGCACGTGTCTGCGAAGGGGCCGAGGACGGCGTCCTGGAGTGCTTTCAGCGGGCCGGCCGGCTGGTGGGAGTAAATAGGCGTGGCGATTATGAGAGCGTCGGCGTCCATAATTGCCTCGAAGACGGCCTCACGGTCGTCAACACTGGCAATCCGATGGCCATTGGGTGCGGCGCCGCTGCCGTCGTTCCCCGCATACTCGTGGCTGCGATTGGGGATGATATCAGGTTCTTCTCTGAGGGGCTTTGCGTTTCTTGGAATGACGACCGAAGGGACGTGGATCCAAGACGTGGTTATGGTCGGGTCAGCAGCAGCAGCAGCCAGAAGTGCTGCCTTGAGGAGGATTTCCGAGTTGCCATGTATCGAGCCGTTGCAGAGCCCCAATATGTGCATGGTAACTAACGGCTTTATTCGGCAGTCGTAATGGCAATTGTCGCCAGGTGCAGACTAACTAACAGTCACTCAGATGTCGAGAGCTTTCAACGTCGCGGCTTGAGGAGGGGGCTGCGATGGAGATGTTCTGCGTGGGGATTATGATTGATTCACGATACTCGACGGAATTACTTATAAATCCTTCATCTAGTGTCGTTTTCCGTTGCCCACTTGAATTCCGGTGGCTGCCACTCCATCGGTCGGGTCAACCCCCACACTCCCGAACCCTGCATTCGGATACTCCGTCTTGTAGGCAACACTGAATATGCCCATTGTCGTGATATTGGCCCTTGCTGCTAATTGATCGTTCGCGGGAAGTGAATAGTTACTGGTCAAGTTCCTCCAGGCCCTGGACAAGCGCTGCTGTATCGCAAAAGATTTAGGCCGTTGAAGCCACTTGTCGGTATTAAGGATGCCACTGCGTACACGTTGCGGCAAAGCGAATCAAATGATGGATGTGCAGTAGATGGCGTCTGGTGTGAATCGATGAATAAGTAGAATCAAATCCATGATTACAGTTCAAGGTGGAATAATAAGCAGGTTCTGCGCATGAACAACTTCATCGTCCAGTTTTCACACTGAAAAAAGAGGACAGGAGGCACAGGGTCGGAATATCCGAATCAAGAAGCCCTGATTCTCGGGCGTGTAATGTCAAAGTCGGGTGATTCATACCAATATCGGGGGCCGAGAATAACACACCAGCTGGATTGGGGGAAGCCCATGCATTCGGAAATGGGAGTTGGTAGATGATTATTCTAGCCCCAGGGAAAACCAGATCGAGGTACATAAACATCTATATGGTGGGGCGCTGGATTCCCTCGGTGGCTATAGTGAGGTGGTTCCCTTGGCGGACGCAAGGCTACATGACACTGGCGAGTCAGAAGCAATTGAAATGTTCACATCGGAGGTGGTTCATAGCTAGTTACTTCATGTGATATAACTACATGTCAGTAGCTTCGCACATGGGGCAGCAACGGCCGCAGTCGTGAACTCAGACCAAACCATGTTTCCGCAAGCCCCCCCCCCCTGCTGATGGGCCCGAACGCTACGCCGCCGTTCTCGTGTGCTCTCCAAACTTGAACAGGATCAGAACTAGATCATTCTCTGGGCACGTCGGCCCGATGGCCTGCTGTACCTTAGTCCAGTGCAAGTGGTCCAAGATGTGGAAAATATGTCTTGTTGTCGGCGCAGTTATCCTGTAACATGGCGAAGATACTGGCAGCGCTTCTGGACTGCTCTGTTTGAGCCATCGTAAGCCCATTGAGGCGTACCATACCAGTCTTTGTGGATGCTAGATTTCTGACCAGTGGAATAGCGGACGAGCTGTGGGAAGCCCATCTCGTCAACGCCATGCCCGCATGAACCGTTCCCATCAAGTCAGATGCACGACCCAGCACGCATTTGACCTCGGGATCGTCAAGAAGGAGCCCTGTAGTGCTTGAATTACGTTTGGTAGAATCCACACTTCGTGCCGTTCTTGGTTACCTACCTAGGTATGTATGGTGGGAGGCTTAAAGTGACTTTCAGGGCTATGAAGGCCGGGTTCGGGCTTCGCAAGGACGCAGGAATGAATGGATATAGATGAGAAGTGGGTCGAGTGACACGATTTGCGTGTGGTAGGACGATGGCTCACAAATAAAGGCGGCATCCTGGGTTCTTGCAGCACGTGGTAGACATGAAGGGGGACGGCAACCCTGCACATGTGCAGAGAGCCAGGCTCGGCTCGGGACGAAGGGATACCAGGCCTGACAAGTTGACGAGACTGGAGAAAGAAGCAAGAGAGTACGCGAAAGGCGGCACCTCCAATGATCATGACACGGCTGATGAAGCTTGCAAGAGGCCACATGGGGTTCGGAACAGCGATGTTTCGAGCTGCGCGTCGAGGACCAGGCAACAAGACAAGCCAGAAGCGGGTCGGCGGAGGCGAGACAGAATCTGAGACGAGCAAGGTCAATGTGGGTTCAGACAAGATTGATACGACGGCGCGGACAAACCACAAACAACAAGTACCAGCCGAGCAGCCCGAGCTGAGAATATCGGCTGTCGAGATAACCACTGGCCCCAACATGGCCAATGGAGGTCGAGAGGGCGGGCAGGACAGCGCCGGTGTTGATGGGGATTTGAGAATTCCACTGGGGTCATTGGCCATTTTCTGGGACTGTTTGTCTCGGTGGGGGCGGGTCCGTAGGGCCATGTCTGGTCATAGTGTAACCACCCCCCTCGTGCTTGGGTTGTAGGTAACCACGAGATTCTTGACACGCAACTAATCAGACCAAGACGCTGTTTGGCCTCTCCCTAGAGGCGAGCCCCGTCTGAGCTTATCCGGGCCGGCGCAGGGTGCGGTGGCGAGGAAGTCAGTGTTGATGTCGAGAAGGTCACGACTCACATTGATGATGCCGGGACGGTGGTCGGCCGCAACAACATAGTCTCACCAGTGAGCTGCCAGTGCAGCGGAGGTTCTTCATGGCCTTTGATAAGTAGTTGGCCATCTGTGCACGAACAATGTCACGTACGCTTGCGAGGGTAAATATGGCGGCGTTGCTTCCCGATCTTGTGGGATTGTTTTCGCGGCATGACGGCGATGGATACTTCCTTAAGTAGGTACCCAGTGTTCTCTTGTGAGAACACTGGGTAAATAGTTGACTGAGACTCAGTATCAGACGAATGTTTGGAGCCGGCATGGACGTTGGTACTTACCTAGCAAGTCATGCCTAAGAGACTTGATGATGTAAGAATAACAAGAATCAAGAACGGTACGAGACGACGAGGTGGGCACACTGATCAAATTGTGGCCAGTGAGTGAGATGGATGAAGTACGGATTGCAGCATCCGTGTATCTGCCGTGGAACAGAATGCCGTGCTGCACGCGCACAACACCAAAATAAAGACGGCAGTACGCAGCCCGTTCGATTAACCATCCCATATTTGATACGATTCATTAGGCAGCTAGAATTACACTGCGTATGTACATACCCCTTTGATGTCTCCAACGAGTGTGCCCCCC
>LJJS01001362.1:36806-91577 GCA_001447215.1 Diaporthe aspalathi
GCCCCTCAAACAAGCCCATGCTCCTGCGACTTTCTCTTCTGCTTCCTCCTGCCCGCCCACCATTTGCCCGCGCGCGTTTGTCTCATCTTGATGTCTCACTGGGCTCGTCACAATCTGAATTGCCCATACCGACGCTCTCTCTTTGCTGCTATTATGTCATTCTTTGGTGTTGCCCCTGTCCAATTTCACCTTGTGAGACCGCTGACGTCACATCACCCCCTTGGACGTCGGTACGCACGCGCAATCACACACTTCTCGCACACCTGACGTAGCCATGCATCGCTAACGCGACCCGGGCCGCCATCTGTGGTGTGGTTATGATTCGACGGAGTGAAGAGCCAAGTGCTGACGTGAAGGCATGTCCTCAACAGTGACATCAAGCCGGAAAACATCCTCTTCAGCCCGATTCCCGTCATCCCGTCCAAGCACCCCAAACCAAAGCAGCCCGGCGATGAGGACAAGGTCGACGAGGGCGAATTCATCAAGGGCGTCGGTGCCGGCGGCATCGGCCAGATCAAGATCGCCGACTTTGGCCTGTCCAAAATCGTCTGGGACAACCAGACCATGACGCCATGTGGTACCGTCGGCTACACGGCCCCCGAGATCGTCAAGGACGAGAGGTACTCGAAGTCAGTCGACATGTGGGCCTTGGGTTGCGTGCTGTACACGCTGCTGTGCGGCTTCCCGCCTTTCTACGATGAGAGCATAGAGGTCCTCACGGAGAAGGTGGCAAAGGGCCAGTACACGTTCCTCTCGCCCTGGTGGGACGATATCTCGTCCTCTGCTAAGGACCTCATCACCCACCTGTTGACCGTCGACCCCGAGAAGCGCTACACCATCACCGAGTTCCTCGCACACCCCTGGATCAAGCAGAGCGAGACGCCCGGCATCCAGAAGAAGCCCAATGTGTCCTCAGATGGCATGCTTCGCGCCTTCGATGCAGCCAAGTTCAAGGACGGTGATAAGCGCTACGACTTCCGTTCGCCCGGTGCTGTGAATCTACGCGAGGTCTTCGACGTCACGTACGCCGTGCACCGGCAGGAGGAGGAGAACAACCGCCGGAAGCAAATCGGATCCAAGGCCGCTGGGGTTTCCCGCCTGGCTGGGTTGAACGAGTCGGACGAGGACGACGAGATGCCCGACGTCGACGCAGCTGATGCTCACAACCCCGGGAACGGTACACAGGCCCTCGAGCAGAGCATGCGGAACACTCAGATCAGCGCCAGCGAACAGCGCGGCAGGGAGCGCGAGAGACGGGTGCCCGACCAGAAGGGTTACGGCCAGCACTCGGCAGCCGTCACCGCCGCCGCGAGGCAGCAGGTCAAGGATCGCAACCGCCAAAAGGGCGCATTCGAACTGAGCCTCGACGGTGCTACCCTCCTTGGCAGGCGGGGCAGGAAACAGCCTGCCGCACAGGCGGCATAGGAGGCCACCCGGCGGCAGAACAGCTCTTCTGGCCAGCCCGCACAATGGTCTGACGTACCGCAGCCACCGTGCGAAACCCCGGCAGCCGGCAGTGACAAGAAAGAAGGCGCAGCAGATGAGGGCTGATGTGGTTGTCCATCCCGAGAATACCCTGAATATTGGTTTATCCGAGAGGGCATTTGATGTGATGTGTTCGGTACATGCATGGCCTCTCCATCCGGTTCATGTGCGGCACTTGCTGGAAAAAGATGGCCGGCTGACGGTCACACCTTGGCCTGTCGGCCCTATTTTATTTCGCTGCGCAGTGGACGCAACTTAGGGGGGTGGTTTTCTTTTTTAAGTCTCTTGATTTGTTTTGATGCTGTTGCTCGTACACAAGCACTCATACGCACGGAGTTACTGGTAAATGTTAATAATTGACACTCCATGACCATACCGCTTTTGGCCGTGCATGGCGTTGAAAAAAGGATCATGTTGTCCGGATGATGTTTTCAACGGCGATTCATGTTACCAGTTGCTGCTTATCCCAAAATTTCCGCCGAGTACTTGGTAGCCATCTTTGACACCTGGCGTAAGATGAATCACGAACAACCCTTCGGCAGGAGAATTATTCACGCCTCCCACCCAGGAACATTGCAGCGGGTGCTCGTTTCTTGTAAGCAGGCTACTCTTGCCTCCGGACGTAGTCGAGAAGAACCATCTGGCCCATCTGGGGAAGGGGGTGTGGGGGACGGGTTGGTTGGTTCAGGCGAGAGCGGTTACGTGGCTAAGCTACGACCCAGTGTGCCGCCACCGGGCACGCACGCCTCTTTCTTTGTCTTGTTCAGCTTGAGGGCGGAAATGTGTCATATAATTGCAGGCGGGCCAGGTTTCTCGCTTGCATGGTGGTGTGTGTTGAGATGGATTCCGCGACCTTGCCATACGTCAACGACCACTTGCAAGTACATATCACCTTGACCTTCGCCGTTTTTACTTGGTTGGATGTTGTTATTAGAAGAGTCCCAACATCGAACCTGTGTTGTGTCTTCTCCTCAGTCGTTTCGCACTCGTCGGTTTATTGTATCGAGTCCATTTATCACACTTCGCATTTGCATGTGAGCTTGTCTCCTGCGGCTGCTGCGACGGCCAGAGTAATGCTGCCGTTTTCATCTGGCGTCTCCACCACACAATCCCCCCTGGCCGGAACACACCCATCATCAAGTCGCCGCCCTCGTCCCGCGGCACAGAAGGAAGGGGAACTCCATGGTGGCCAGGTCCCGCCCCGGCGGCGGCGGCGGCTTCCCCTCGGGCCCCCACTCGCCGGGGAACCTCTCGACCTCCTTGTCCATGGCCCAGGCCGGCCGCACGTCCACGCCCACGAACCCGACCTCCGCCATCAGGCCCGCCAGCCAGGCCGGGTCGATGCCGTGCCTCTCCACGCCGGCCATCTTGGCCTCCGAGTGGAACCTGCGCGCCTCCGGGCCAAAGTCCTCAAAGTCCGTCAGCGCGACCTGCCCTCCCGGTCTCAGGCACCCCAGCATGGTCGTCAGCAGGCGCCTGACGTCCGGGATGTGGTGCAGGGTTAGGTGGCTGGTGATAAGGTCGAACTTCTGCCGCGGGCCCGCCGCGGCCCCGTCGGGCGGCGCGGGTGGCAGGCGCGGGTCCTCCGGGTCCTCGAGGAGGATGCACATGGGCCGTATCACCCCCCTCGCCGCCTCACCCTCGCCGCCCTCGGAAGCGTCCAGGCGCTCGAGCTTGAGCCGGAGGGCGTCGACCATGCCGCGCGAGGCGTCCACGGCCAGGATGCTGCGCACGTAGGGGGCCATCGGCACCGTGAGCAGGCCCGTGCCGCAGCCGATCTCCAGGACGTCGAGGAGGTCGTCGTCGCCGTCGTCCCCTGAGCCGCTGCCCTTGGCCCGCCTCGACAGGCGGGGGTACGCCGCCAGCAGGGCCTGCAGCGCGGCCTCGGAGGCGCGGCGGACGTCCGGGTTCGAGTCCCAGGCCGCGGCCTCGGCGTCGAAGCGGTCGTTGCTGGCCGCCGCCATGGTTGTGTGTTTGTCTATGTGCTCGCTCTTCAGTGCGTGCGTGCGTGCGAGAACGGCTTTGTCGCTGCCCCCAGATGGTTAAGTAGGTAGACAGGATCGAAGGAGTCGAGTGGCCTTGTCAGTCTGTCAGTCTGTCTGGGGCACACCGGCCAGAAGTTCCTGGTTCCCCGCCGGCACTCGGTCTGGTCCTTGTGTGTTATATTGGATATGTATGGCGAGCAATTGGGCCTAGCACCTACCCTTAAGTACTTGCCGGCGGGAAACGGCTTGCCCAGGTGGCGTGCCGGAGGGGGTTTGGTCAAGCAAGCATTCAAACAGTCTGGCGTGCTCCAATATTCAAGGCCCTAACCCTGGCAAATGCAATATTAATATGTCCTCCCCCAGGCGCCATTGGTGAAGAGGGATCTCAACCTTGAGCCAGTACACCAGCCCTTGGTTGGACTAGGAATTACGTGGTATTTGTTATTAAGCAGTAACAATATATGGCTGCGTGATAATTGCCACGAGTATTTCCAGGCTGTTCTCCAAGAGACGGGGGATGGAGATCGGGCAAGGTTTAGTTATAGCATCCCATGTTTCTTCCTATAGGGAATGTCCCAGATGGGTAATTGATTGACCTGTTCAACAAGGCAAGGAATGGACTAGGTAAGGACGCTTACTGCCGATTCCTTGTTTGAAGTAGGACTCTTGGCTGGCTATAAATACGTGCAGGTTCGGCCATCACTAGTTGATCCGGCAGTGAGCATCCGAATTAATTGATTCAGATCAGTGATTGTGAGGGAAGCTCGCTGGCTGCTTCATTTTTTCCGTTTTCAAATTATAGTTTCATTGGTCATGGGACATACAGTCACCAATCCTGTAGCATGGTCATAAGCCCCCTCTCGTTACCTCATGCCTGGCGAAACGTCAGTCCTGGTCCCGTACTTCCAGGCCTCGGAAAAGCTCCTCCACGATCTGATCCAACAACTCTGCCACGAAAGGCCTCTCATAGAAGCTCTCGTTGAAAGAAGCACCCAGGCGCAATTCGTCTCTCCAGCTCCAAACGTGGAACTGTATACATCTGTCAAGCCTCTCCGTGCCGACCCACACATCAGATACCTCAACCTTAGGGGCCGATGGATCCGAAGCGGCCCTGTATTCCCTTCTCAGGTGGGTCTCGACCTTTCCAAGGCCACTCAAGTCCGGTGTCTGGGTCGGTGGAAGGCCCTCGGGGACTGGGGTATTGAACAGCGCCGTGGTCCTTCGCAGATATGGCTCCGCCAGCTCCATCAAGCTGACCTGCGTCCCATCAGGTGCCTTCCAAAAAGCCGTCAGATCTCTGTTATACACCGAAGTCATCTCATTGGCGACCGCCTCAAATGTTTTCGGCTCAACACCTGCGCCGGGGACCACTTCTTCGACGCAGACGGGCAGTCCGGAGAAGTAGAGACCGAAAGTCAACTGCTCCTCTTGGGCGGCCCCTGCTGCCACTATCGACTGACGAAGGTCGACAGGGAAGAACGCGGCGTAGGATTTGGCGAGGGCGTGCTGGGGAAACCTCGCAGTGAGACACACGATGGCGGCGTGGACCACGCCCGTGAAGCTTATCTTCTTGGTCCGCCGCGCCTCCGCGACCTTCGCCGTCTGCGAGACGCTGAGCCGCTTCTCAACGCGTGCGCTGGCGCCCGGATGTGCCGTCTCGGAGCCGGGCCGCGTCGGCAGGCCGATGCTCGGCACGCCGCGGAGGAATTCTCCCACCAGGGCGTCGGCGCCGGCCTCGAGCCTCGAGGCGTGCGCGTCTTCTTCCTGTGGCGGCAGCCTTGCCGCCTCACCCCCCTGTTTCTGCCTCCAGACGCGGGCCACGCTCTCAAGGCTCGGTGGCACCGACTGGCTGGACTGCGATCCTGCCGTGGGCCCATGGGGAGGAGCATCTTCCAGCTTCGTGCGGAGGATGTCGGCCAGGTTGGTCAGAAAGACGTGAGCCAATTTGGCCATGCCGATGCCATCGAGCCGCCAGTGTGAGGAGCGGATGACCAACTGGGATGAACGAGGTAGCCAATGGCAGGTGGCGGTTGACGTTGGCCGGAGGAGAGAGAACAGTTCATTTGCATCTGCTTCGGCTTCATGCACGAAAAAGGTGTCCCTGCTCCAGAGCGCAGCGTCGAAGCTGGGAATCGTCAGGACCTCTCGCGCGGGTTCGTCAAGCTCCTCTCCTTGGGCCCCTCGTTCTTGAGCAGGGCATATGACTGAGCCAATAGCTGGGTGTTGACGGCGGACTTCTTGCCAGGTTCTTTGGAGGTAGGGCAGGATCTGTACAGCCTCCGGCACCCGCAGGCCCAGGGCAAGATTGACCGCCCAGTGCTCCCGCCCAAGTGGCCCGCCCAGATCGGCAAGCTTCTTGAAGAAGATTTCCAAATTGCCCAGCGGACGCGAGGCACTACTTGCCGACATGTTGACGGCATGTGAAGGATTGCTGCGGATCGGGCTTTGGCTGTCAAGCAGGGCCACAAGGACGAGAATGACGACAGACTTCAAGCCCGACAACAGTGGAAGCAACCGAGTGCGGTGCTTAAGTGACGCGTCCTGGTGTCGTTCTTTCCAGAGGGGGCCTGGATACTCCATCCAACCCACGCTACTCATGTGATATGTATTATTCCGGCCAGGACCAACACAAGGCGAGCTCTACAGTAGCTCACAGGACGCCCTTGAGATCCTCATGCAGGCCGCGCATCAAGTGGAACTCTCCGTGTGAGGACGCCACATCCACCGGGGAGTGGGTACGATTGCCCAGGCTTCCGCGAAGTGCTTCTGACCAGTAAATCCCATCACGGGTACATACAGGGGGGGGCCAAAAACATGCACTTGAAGGAGAGATATGATATCTCAAACATGATATCTCACAGGCCGTTCAGTCCCGGGCCTCAGAAGGCCGGTGTCATGCCATCAGGCGACTGTCAGGCAGTCCAGGCTGTAAGAATTTTCCTCAACAACGGCTGACGGCTGCATACTATAACACTCGGGATACTGCGCTTGCTGCTTGCGCCGGTTTCATTTTAAATGCACCCCTTGACGTCCGTAGTCTCATGCGGACTCGGTGGGTCCCACAGACCAATCCAGCCATGCCGCTGCGATGAGACCTGCCTGTTCCGCGCGCAGCCGAGGTTAGTTAATAAAGGGTCGCTGATTCGAATGGCCAAGGGGGAGTGGCATACGGAACAGTCTATTTCCGCACCCAGCAGTCGCAGCATCGCGGTCTGCGTCAAGGCCTTGTCAACATCACGATGTTGCACTCGGCATGACTTCCCGGTTGAGGAAGAGGGATAGATTGAGGCCCCGTCGGCAGGGTCCTCTTCAGAAACGCAGGCCGATGCACTTGGCTTGCAGGAGAATCTGATAGAAATCATTGCTGAGTGGTGTAACAGAAATGATATGGCTTACTGTGTAGTCCGACATATTTTGACATCAAGCAAAGTCAATTTGCGAAGTACTGCGACGACTTGTTCCTAGACAATTATGCTATTGAACCACGCGGTACCCTCGAGAAATCGTCGACCCCTCCACATTGCCCATGTGTACTGCCAGAGGGTGAATGACTAGTAGCACACCCTTCTCCAGTGCAACTGAGGGAAATATGTAGAACGGAGTCCGGGGTGTCTGTCTGGGTGTGTGTGTGTTTGTGTGTGTGGAGAGGCTCCACAAGACGGGGTCTAAAACATATTATCGTACACAGTATGTACCAAGTGCAGATCTGACTTGTCAACACAGCTTCCCAAGCAGGGGCGCGGCGCATGCACACGCATCCTTCAGGAACCTTGGAATGTCACATCGGTATGGACGGCCGGATGACCACTCCTGAGGAGGTGGCCGCTCGGTTTGGCCCCCCGCGGCCATTCAATGCCCTTTAGAAGTACTCCGGGAGGATTGCATGTGTAGTTCGAAGGCCCATCCCACATCTTTCACGCCACTTTGTGGATTACTTGCCGTGCTTGCTACTGGCGTCTGCCACAAACTCTCTTGACGAGACTTTTTCCAGCACATTCAAGGTATGAGATGCTGGCCAAGCACGACGATCGCATCAAGAACCGCTCTGTAATACTGACAAGTCCACGAGTAAGGTCTTGCGGGGCAAAATCTCACGGCAAAACACACCCACTCCAGCATGTCGAAAATACCGACCCCCGAACAGATAGCCTACATGCAGGCGCACCCGGACGACTCGCTTGTGCCGGACATAATAGCATGTTGTTCCATCTGCGGCGTCGCGTCGGTCGTTTTCATCCTGCTGCGGTTCTGGTCGCGGACCATCATCCACGGCCGATTAAAGATCCATATGAGCGACTGGTTGCTCGTAATAGGCTGGGTGTGTGTCACCTTTTTTTTGCGCCAACACTACTATCACGTTGCGACTGACCTCTCCTCCCAGGTCTTTTACGCCGTGTTCGATGTCTGCTTTGCCATGACGACCAAGTATGGGGGAGGACGTCATATCATATACATCACGGATGCCCGCATGATGCAGATTGTAAGGCTGGAAACGTGTGTTCCTCGCGAGACCACCATCTCAGGTTTTTCGCCATTCTCCACTACAGCAGTTGGCTGATCTCGCGTAACAGCTCAACATAGTAGACGAGAACACCTACTGCTACGCCATGGCGTTCATAAAGCTCAGCATCCTCAAGATGTACGGCGAGATCTTTGTATCCCGACGCTTTCACATCTGCCTCTGGGTCGTCGCCGTCTTCATGACTCTGTGGGCCGTCTCGATCTCCTTCTGCGCCATCTTCCAGTGCACGCCGATCGAATACAACTGGGATACGACAATAGTCGGTGGGCACTGCATCAACTACGGAGCGGTCGTGCTGGCCGCTGGGGCCCTCAACATCCTCACCGACTTCACGCTTCTGCTGATGCCCATACCTCTGGTTTGGCGGTTGCACACGTCCAAGCAGAAGAAATGGCAGATCATCCTGACCTTTGCGCTGGGCAGCAGGTATGTCACACCCTCGAGACGCTTGTTCAAGGTTGGCAAACGTCAAGACTGGTTGGACCATCGCTAACAAGACCTTGTGCACCCCAGCGCTTGCATTGTGAGCATTGTCAGGTTGGCTTACGCAGAGGTCGTCGGCAGCACTGCCGATGGGAGTTGTATGTCTCCCCAATCCACTGATAACTCTAGCAGTAGTCGCTGCATCCGGTCTGTGAACGAAGCTGACATATCTGTGGCACCCCAGGGGATAATATCCCGGCAGGGTTAGCATCGACCGCCGAACTCATGGTGGGCATCCTGGCGGCGTCGATGCCGACATACCGCCCCCTGTACCGCCGCCTGCGGCACGGGGAGTTCAACGGCAGCACCGCCGCGAGCCACTCCGGCCACGAGTACCGGTTCGACCACCCGAGGAACACGGTCAATATCACGGGGGGGTCGGGGAGCGCGCCGCGCTCGGGCAGCGGGATCAACGTCACCAATCACGTCGAGATGAAAATCCACCCGAGCCACCGTGACCAGTGGGTGCGGGTTTCCGACGAGACGGACGATGACCGCAAGCGTCTGACGTCCATGTATGGCCAGGCCATAACCACGAATGGAGCAACAAAAGGGCCATGAACAGCTCGCTGACGTTGTGGGGATTTTTTGTGGACTCAATTCTGCCGCCAAAACAAAGTTCGGCTGTGATTTAATGTTAGGTAGTCAGATTTGGAAGAGTATCAATGGGGAAAGTCGTCGAATTGAATTCGACTGCTGAACTCTGCACATGCTGAAGCCTTATGTCACGGGGTGGGGCGCGCATTTGAACCTCGTGCCTATTTTCATAAATCAAATCATACTTTCCAAATATCAGTTCTGTTGGTCTGTGTTCGGTAGTTAAGTAGGTACTGTGTACTAGTTCAGGAGGAACAGGTTGGCCAAGTCGCTTCACCAGCGCAGTTTACCTCTTCCATCGAGTAATCATGTATTTACGTATCTGTTGAAAAGGACAGAATGCAGGTGTTGGTTAAATTACTTGAAACTTGTTTCGAGATACGAAGTTCACAACTTAGGAATTGTTGTGTGACCACTGTGCCTCTAGATACATTTGCTATAGAGGTAGAGAACAAAACCAACTATAGAGGCAGGTAGTACCCATTCTGCAGGCATGCAAGACAAGGTGGCACGCGTTGATTAAATGACGCGAAATAACTGATCATATTTGTTCAAATACGCTAATAGTACTGTCATCGCCTTTTGTTCTGAGGTAAGTGTATTTTCCTCCCACAGTATCTCGCGTTACAGGTCCTGCCTCCTTCTAAACTGAAGCATGGGTCCCTTCTGCTCGCTGACAAAGCGACAAAAGAGCTGGAACTCGTCTTTCCTCTCCCGGCCCTCGAATCCGGTCCCCGTTCCCTCTCCGACAGGGTTGCTGGCGTCCATTCTTATATCAAACTGCCAAAGCAGGCGGGCTATGATGTATGAAACTTCCTGGTAAGCCATGTGTTTGCCGATACATGAACTTCGCCCGGCGCCGAATGGGGTGAAGCCGAGAGCCTGACCAAGGCCAGCGCTCAAGTTGCGGCTTTCCTTGCCAATATCCTTCGCGGAATCGATACCATTACCATCCAGCCATCTCTCAGGCTTGTAGGCAAGGGGATCTGGGAAGATTTCCTCGTTGCGGTGCATGCTGTAGTGTGGTATGCCGAGGTCTGTGCCCTCCGCAAAGTATTCTCCGTCCACAACCATGCCGCCAGGACCGACTCGGCGCGGCAGGATGCTGGGCACCGGCGGGCTGAGACGCATCGACTCGTCGATACAGGCAAAAAGATACGTGATGCTCTGGAGCCGTGGGCTCGCAAACCTGATCGGGCATTTCCCAGGCTCGGCATCGCAGACCGGGAACGCCTCGCGCAACTCGGCTGTGAGTCTCCTCAGCGCGTGGGAGTTGTGGGCCAGATAAAACAGGGTCCCGGTGGTGGTGGTGATCATCCCGTCCGTGCCGCCGCTATTTGAGAATTCTCGTCAGCAGCCGCGCTCGATAGAGGCAGTATGATGCTCCTGTGAATTAGGACAAAAGGGAAACACCACGGGGATTCTCACATGATGAAGAGACTAGCTTCTGATACGAGCTCGTCGTCGGTGAAACCCCGGCCGGTCTTGGGGTCGCTCGACTCCAGGAGAGCCTGCCAGATGTCCGATCGCACAACGCCCTCTGCCCTTTCTTGAAGTCGTTTGTGGGCGAATGAGCGGCTAAGCGCCATCAGACTACCGATGCCAACGATGAGTTCCTTGAAGATTACCCTATGCATATTGCAGAAGAACAGGGACTGCATGTGCCCGACGAGGTGAATCCCGGCTACTCCTTTTGGGAGATCGTGGACGTAGTGTCGATTCTCGTCCTCCCGCTGAGAGTTGAAGTGCTGACTGAAAGTCACGTCGCCCATCACATCTGCGATGCAGAACGCAATACGGTCTCCCATGTTCTGGCCCTCGCTCCACTGTGCGTCTGCGTCGCCGAGTCCCTGTACAGGTCCGGGGACTGCCTCGTCGATTTGTTGTATCAGGTAGTCGACATGTGGTGAGACGCGGTGCTCCAGGCCCTTCACCGCCGTCGTCGTCAGCGCCGAAGCGTTGACTCGGCGCCTGAAGGCATGGGCCTTGTGGTCAACCGTGGTGAGTGACATTTCCGCACCAAAGAACCGCTTGAACGAGCTGTACGCATCCGACTTGAAGGTGTTCCCTTTGACATCATGCAGATCCCGAGACGCCGTGGGCGAGTTGATTGAGAGCCGATTTGGCCCAAATCGGACGTATTTTCCTGGGAGAGTCAGCGCTACTGCTGGAACTTGCCGCCCTTTGCACATCACATTGCCAGGAATCGTGGGTCTCTTACCATGTTTCTGATGTTGAGCGTGCAGTTCCAGGTGACGGCCACCTTCCGCGATCCAGTAGACCGTATACCAGTCTGTACAAGCGGCCAAGAGTGGCCCCGGATATTTTGCCAATGGATGCAGGGTGAGTCGAAATGACAAGACGAGTAAGACCTAAATGTCAGTCTTAGTCAGCCCTCTTCCCTATACTGGTTTACCTTGATCAGATTGTTGCGGGTATACAGACATATTCTGCCAACAAGCAGCCAAGGAGGATCACGTAGGTGGAGACAGGTCCCCCATGGCGAAGCTGTGCTGTCTGCGCAATGATGAACGCGGCGAGGCGAGCTGCTATCAGGATGAACACAGCAGCGGAGGCAGCGTGAGGGAGCATCTTGAGCGCTCCTGTCGAAGTGAAACTCGTTGAGCTGGCAAGTGGCCGATATCGAATTGCCTCCCTGGTCCAGCTAGTTCTTCCAGGCTGAGATGAGCATGAAATGGCCAGCACTGCTGGAAGATGCCGATGCGGGAGCTGACAGGTATTGGCTCGCTCTCAATACCACTTACGCCTTGTCTGCTTCTCAGCCCTTGTCGGTTCTTCTTTTCCGTGCACTGGGTCTCGGGCACTGTAGGAAGATCCCAGGCAGGACCCTCGGACTACTATCCCACTTGGCGGTGCTGGGCGGGAAGTCGCCATATCTGGGTTGAAGCTATCAGTGGGCCGGTGTAGGCCCACATTCTGCAGTCCCGCGGTAGCCCCGTATTTGGGTGAAGTCGCTCTCGGTCTGCTCCACCGCGAAGACCTTGGCTGAATGGGTTAGCATTGATTATGCAAAGTGATAGCCTATCACGGCTTGCTCCACTCCTAAGGAGACCCCATGGGACACAGGTATCAATAGTGTACCATCGTACCGACAAGGTCCGCGAGACCGGGACGATATCGAATATGGTGGGTACTGCCGGTCAGTGCATCTTCCCCCACGATTCAGCCATGGACTCGCCCCATTGGACCGAACGCGCTGTTCTCGCATCCCGAATCGCAGTGCTCAGACGGGAGGTTCCACCACGAGCAGGCGGGAGGAAGGCATACACTATAGGATTCACGGTAAAGTACGGAGTAGGTATCTTCACCTTGGCCTTGTAGGATCAGTATGGCCCGCGCCGGACATTGGTGCCGTAAGTCAGTGAGCATTACCGCCCAAAGGTGGATCATCAAGCACTATTTCAAGACTCAGGCCCCACGCCTTCGACCCCATGTGTGCTCGCAAGGAAGGTCTTGAAATGTCCAGTTTGAATAATTGCCGCATTGCTTTTCCACATCCCCTGGCAGATTCGGCTCGTGATGGTCAAGTGCGACTCTCATTCCACAAACGTCCGGGCTCCATCAATGGCTCCCAGAGTGGAAGGTGATGCAGAGGTAAAGCCTCTCTCCATTTCCTGCTGTACTAGGCAATAGTTATAGTTGATGCGGTTTGGCTGACGAGGTTGTCGCAAATTTCAGCTGCCGGAAGGACCAAAACGCACGATCTGGTATCATCTCAAGACGTTGTTTCTGATCACCAAGTCGGACTTCAAGACAGTGGTCTTCCCGCAGACGGTGTTCACAGTCGCATTCGTCTGTTCACAAGTCCCCCAGACCAGGGATGTCTTCCAGCAACTAGCCTTGCGGCTGCCACACATGCTGCTCTGGATCTGGCTCCACCTTCTTGTCGAGAACATCTCTAACCAGCGCCTGGCGGACTCTGTGGTGGAAGACCGGATCAACAAGCCCTGGCGGCCTATCCCGGCCGGCCGCCTGACGCCAGGCGAGGCCGACCGTCTCCTGCGCGTGTGTGTCTTGTTGGCAATGGCGATGGGTCTCGTCCTCGGGGGGTTCGAGCCCAGCACGACACTCATGGCGTTCATCTGGCTCTACAACGACCTCGGCGGCAGCGGGACTGGCCCCCTGCAGCGCAACGCCATCAACGCCGCTGGGCTCTCCTGTTTTGGCTGGGGCGGTGTTTCGGTTCTCCTTGGCGAGGGTGGCCTGGATGGTGGGCATCTCCTACCAGTGCGGCGTTCGCACCTGGGCACTTGGCTGTTACTATTATCTGGCGTTATCACCACGACGGTCCATGCGCAAGACTTTCCAGATGTCGAGGGCGACCTCGCGAGGGGCCGGGGGACGATGCCGCTGCTTTATGGCGAGACGTGCTCGCGGTGGGCTCTTGCAGCGTCAGCCGTGGTGTGGTCTCTCGTGTGCCCGGCCTTTTGGCATGTCTCGTCTTACTGGGTCTGGTCGGCCTCAGCTTCCCTCGGCCTTGCTATGGCTTCTTTGTCGGTCCTCAGGCGGGGCCCCGGGATAGACACGCTGGTCTGGAGGCTGTGGTGTCTATGGATCTCAATTTTGTACCTGATGCCGTTGTTTGGAAAAATGAGGGCTTGACCACGACGACGGGAAGCAAAATCAGAGGATCTTTTCGAGGGGGGATTTCAGCATGCTGCATCACTGCATTTGTTTTTAGACGCTCCTTCGTGGAGTTGCGACACCGCGATTTCGTGGTAAAGTTCCGAGCTTACTGTGCGCTTTACCCCATGTTACAAAAGGCAGGAAAACCAGGAAGACAGGGTTTCAGTTTTAAATCGTGGATATAAAATTTCTCCAAGTAGATATTGCACCAACCTCACCAGAATAGACTGTTGGCGCGGACATCGGTAGTTCCACTCATAGGCCAATATTTAACTACGAAATGCTCTGCAATTCTTGCTCATGGGGCAGCGAGATGACTAGGCGGCGTTTCGAGCTTGAGGGTATCCCACAAGTCGTGGCCAATGCCAATCAAACCGGGCTCACGCATGCACAAACTTTTTATCCAAGGATGAGAACCTTGGAACTTGTGCGAGAATTTTCGATTTCACAATTGCTCACGCCACATGCTTGCCCGGCGTGCAGCATCCTTAGCTCGGTTTTCTCGTCTTCAGAAAACTGTCGGCTCGGTGGCCGCTTGCGAATATTCGCCCCTGATGTAGTTAGACCTCGGTCTGAGCCTGACAAGGCTGGAAAATAACGCTCCAACGCGTCCAAGACTTTTTTTTTCCAGCCAATATGCATTTGAGTTTGGTGTTGTGGATGCACCAAGCCATGCCGTGTTCAGCACGCTGAGCAGACTTCGTCATGTACTGCGAACCCTGCAAAAGTGATCGAGATGTGTGGTGTCCTTCCGGCCAGCCGAAGGATTCAACAAGACAGGGATCGTGCATACGGTCCCTTGGTCGTAGTGTATTATGACAGTCTGAGGTGTTGCATTTGGTGGTCTTTGGGTGTTGGTCGAAAGTGATTAGTGATGGAAATGACTGCTGGCGACTTCTCTGGCGCTGTGCATGGCGTGACGGTGGCGATGGGGCACCTCAGAAATCACCTGCCAGCCCTGCACGCGCGACTCACCAGCTCACCAGCATCACCACCACCGGGCTTCATGCAGTCTTCCGTCCCGCGATGCAACGCTGGAGTCATCTCCGAGCAAGGAGTCGCTTGCGCGTTGGCCTTACATGCCATTAGTGCTTACAATGAGACGTCAATGACGGCTAAGCGGATATTAATTACTGTTGCACCCGGTAACCGCGCCTGCATATGGGTTCCCACCCGGGCTACTGGTCTCAGGCCATGGAGAGGGCCTGGGAGCCAGTGCTGCGCCGCCTTAATACAGCTTAGCCGCAGAGCCGCTGCCGCTGTTCTCGACGTGGGGGCCGGCCACTGTGTACTTTTACTAACTGCATGGCGCTAAAGAGGAGATCTCTCCGTCCAGGCTGGGCTCTCATGATTGCCACAGTGCGTGAGCGCTCAGGATACTTGTGTGGTGTACCGGGAGCAGCATGCCAATGGCTCAATTAATTACCTACCAAAGCAGCACTGAGGTATATCTAGGATCACCAACAGGGCTCCGCCACAACCAACTGGCCTCCCGACTCCACCGGCGAAGTGCAACCGCATGCCGGACACGAACCCGGTGCCCGGAGCCTCGCGGGTACTTGAGGACGGCATGTTGGCTTCTTCCTCCTCCTCCGCAGGCAAACCAGAACCGGAAACTGTGTTCACTTTGCTTCCGGCCGCCAACCACGTTTTCCTTCGAACACGGCACGCGCGCATCCGCACACCATGGCACCACAGACCTGGCTCATCACAGGCTGCTCCAGCGGCTTCGGCGCGGAATTCGTGCACCAGCTCCGGGCGCTCGGGGACAATGTCATCGCCACGGGCCGGGACGCTGCGACGAAGCTCGCACACCTGAAGGACACTGGGGCCAGCATCCTCGACCTAGACGTCACGGCCCCCGAGGATGTCATCGCTGCCAAGATCGACGAAGCGTGGGGTCTTTACCCTGGCGGCATTGATGTCGTAGTCAACAACGCCGGCTATATTCTGAGTGGAGCATTTGAGGAGGTGATGTATGCTGACACTGCCTCCTCTTTTTTTCTTTTTTTTTTCTTTTCGTTTTTCGTTTCTTCTTCTTCTTCCCAATCATGACTGACTTCTATGTGTAGGCAGAAGGACTTGGAAAATGTGTTCAAGACCAACTTCCACGGCCCTTTGAACATTACTCGGGCGCTTCTACCAAAGCTGCGGGCCAAGGGGACCGGAAGCCTGCTTTTCATGAGCTCTCAGGCAGCGTGGCAGTAGGTCACATCCTCGCCCCTGAGCCAAAGTATGATGCAGAAATCTAACAAAGCAAAAAGTGCCGACCCCAGCGCAACAGGATACTGTGCAACCAAGTTCGCTCTCGAAGGTTTGCAGCTCCCTTTTTTCCATTACCCATAGTCGTCACCTGCAAATATACTCTGAGCTGACCATGAACCATTCTAGGAGCCGTGGAGTGCCTTTCCAAGGAGCTTGCCATCTTTTCACCAGGTATCAAAGTACTGATTGTTGAGCCTGGGTATTTCCGCACCCGCGCCTTCAGCAACATTAATCACGTAGCGCCGCGCGTGGATATCTATTCCCAGTTCAATGCCGGTATGTGCAATTCTTCTACCTGGCCACTTCTAGAGCCAATATCAGGTCACCTATCTTTACCCCAGTTCACACTGTTCAAGTGCCCTTCAAGTCTGCCATCCCATTAAAACTGACAACCATTCACAGGCGTGCAAGCTGTCGAGCAGAGCATAGTCGGAAACGAGCCCGGCGACTGCACAAAAGCCGTCGCACGGATGATCGAGCTGACCAAGGGGACCGGCGTGGCCGCGGGGAAGACGGTCCCGCTCAGGGTGCCGCTTGGGACCGATGGTTGGACCAGGATCAAGGAGAAGTGCGAGGAAACTCTCAAGATATGTGATCAGTGGGAGGACGTGGCCAAGAGTACCGACGTGCAAACGTGATTGATGGGCTTTTGATGAAGAATGCCATGGTCCGCGACACCCTTGCCGCAGAGAAAGGTGTACTATGCTTTGAGATGGAGGCAGCAGGCCTGATGAACCACTGCCCGTGCCTGGTGGTCCGGGAATCTGCGACTACTCAGACACGCATAAGAATAAGGACTGGCAAGGAGATGTAGCTATGTTAGTAGCAGCGTACGCAAAGGATCTGCTGTGCCACATCGCCCCACATAAAGTAGAGGCTGAGAAGATGTTGCGCGAGGTGCTTTCTAAAAGCTGGTTTTGATTTTAATCCGGACACAAACCCCTCTTTTTTTTTGAAAAAAAAAATCGAAATGCGAGCGGTCCCTTAACACCAGAGGAATACGGAACCGATCAAAGCAATACCTTCGGAAGGAGATAACCCGGAAGTCGCATGGTTTCTCGAGACCAAGAGTACCAGGAGTGGCTGAAATCCAAAAATAAGACCTTGTTCTGTCCAGGCATTCCAGGCGCCGGGACGATCCTGACATCAATTCTGATTAATGAGCTCGAACATCAGTTCCAGGATCAGAACAGTAGTAGCATGCATATACTTCAATTACAAGCATGAACATGATCAGAGCGTCGAGGATCTGCTAGCAAGTCTGCTCAAGCAGCTGGCTCGAGATTTGTCATCCTTACAGAAGGCTGTCAGAGATCTACACAACAGACATAGATCTAGGCGCCCACGACCGTCTCGTGAAGAGTTTATGGATGCTATTCGATAAACCGCGGCTCAATATTCCGGAATATTCCTTGTCATCGATGCGCTCGACGAGTCCCAGGCTTCAGAAGGCCACCGATCACGTTTTCTGAAGTCGATATTCGACCTCCAATCTGCAACTGAGGCCAACATTTTTGCAACTTCCAGAGACATCCCTGACATCGTATCAGAGTTTCAGGGCATTCTTCGGAAAGATGTTCAAGCCAGCAAGAAATATGTTTTGGAGTATATTTACGGGCAACTTTCGAATCTACCTCGCTTCGTGAAACGAGACGACAACTTGAAGGACCAGGTCAGAACTGAAATTTCTGAGGCCGTCAACGGAATGTATGCAGCCCTCCACATTTATTTCATCCCGGTCCACTAATGTATGAGTATAGGTTTCTTCTTTTCTGTCTCCATATCAAGTCTTTGGAGGATATTGAATCTCCTACAGCCCTCACCGAAGCCTTGCGACGTCTTTCCACTGGATCTGAAGCCTACAATGAACAATACGAAAAGGCCATGGAGCGAGTCAATTTACAGAGCAGAAGCCGAAAAAATCTCGATTAGTGAGTACTCCTTGAGCGGGACGGATATGTAAGGCGGGTCTTCATGCTGTGAATGTGTTGCTAGCCGAGGCACTATACAAGCGTCGACAGAACAGAACCAAGAGGTTCGCATTCACTCATGGACAAGACCTGCAAAAGTGCAGTACTGGTAAAAGCCTTTGCAATTTATTAGTGAGCCTGATATACCTAACAAGCAGCAGGCATTGGATTCTTCTATGTGCGGCGAGAATGGCCGTGACTTAGGAAACGTTTGTCAATCATTTGTGCTTACATGAATGTTCGTTTGTCCAGTGCTATTGGAGAGTCATCGCAATCTCAGCTGGAATTGGACTCAGTCTATACTGACAACATCAAGGCTTGTAGGAGAGGTTTAGGTGCATTATTTGACAGGTAGGCTACTTAAGAGAAACGCATTTAAAACTGGCTACCTTGATAAGTGCCAATAAGCTCATAGCACCATTTTTTTCTATGATTCTCTATACACATGCAAAAGATTGTCCCGGGCTGTCACAGCGTGCCTGTTAGTTTAATGGTCATCTGTATTCTCGTTCCTCTGCCTTGCTATCAGTAGACCGTTCTCTCTCTACTCTCCTCTTCCTTGAGTTCTCATCGCCATCGGGACCTTTCTCCGCGTCTGCTCGTCTCCGTATCTATCTCGCCCTGTCTTAATGGGGTGTGTTGGTATAGGCGTCCTCGAGGAAACCCAGCAGCGCCTTCCTCATCAAGTGAGAGTCGGAGAACGGGTAGACATCCAACTCAGCGTAGTCCCCTACACCGCCGTTGGCGGTAACCAAACTGGCGGTCGGTTGTCTATGGTCCAGCTCAGGGAAGTAGATGCAGACCAGGTGGTCGTAGTCAAACAGAGCCACGTATCTCGTCCTGTGGGTGATGGCATACGCCGACGCCTGCCTGAGGAGGCGGTGGGAACCCGCTAGGAAACGAACGGTGCGTCTGGCCAGCTTGTGAAATGGCCGGGACGTTATTTAGGATGTCTTGGCGAATACGCGCGCTGTTGTGGCCGTTTGGGTCGAAGGTCTTCATGGCATCGTTGAGCTCTTTCTCTCTGATGACGGTCCGCCTCTTGAACTCGACGATGGCGAAGGCGCGGGAGCCGCCGGGGATCGACTTGTAATAGGTGATGTCCGTCCGCAAGCCGTCGGCCGAGTCATCCTCGGCCTGCGAGGCGAAGCGGCCTGTGGCACTGGGATCGACATGGAGTGCCTGACAGACGGGGTGGATCAAATACATGGCCGCGGTCCGCACGACGTCAGCCTCATTCCGGTGCACGATGGCGTTCTCCGGGTTGTAGAGACGCTCGGTCAGCAAATCGGGGAACAATGGATGCGCTGAGAGTTGGTAATTGTGTATGAGGGTGTCCCCTTGGTCGCACCAGCGGTTGGCCAGGCGCCGAACCGCGAAGATGGGCGGTTTCGTCTGTTTGGATTTTGATCCGCTTTGAGGGGCCCTTTTCAGGCCGTGAGTGTAGCGATAACCCGGCAGGGTCTGGTTGAATGAGTCGAAAATAGAAGGAGGCGGGGGTTGGGGGACTTGGGGGACTTGGGCCATTGTGAAGGGAAATGGCTGTTGAGATTTGAGGTGTTGATGCAGTGGAAGCTGCCGAAGACTAGGTCTTTTCAAGATGGAATTCAGGGTGTGCGGTTTAATGATACTCCAGTAAATCTCTGGCCACGGAGGAGAGCCGATCACTGGTTTTATAGACCGATTCAGTTCGATTGCATCTGCCATACTGCCAGGTCCTGTCACTGCAGCCCCCAACTTCTAGATCTGGCCTGGCCCTCAATGTTGGTAGTTGGATAGCTATTTTGAGACTGGCCTTGGAAGGTCGAGGTCGTGGCCTCGGTCCCATCCACTGCAGAGCGGGTCATGGGGCACAGCGCTGGAGCAGCACCAGCCGCCCTTGAACCAACACGTTACACTTGCAGTACATGTTTAGGTGGGTAGCAAATGGCCTGTTTCTATTTTTAATTCCTGTTCGTCCTTACCCTTGGTCTCAGCATGTATCTTGTTCCTCATGAAAATTTCTTTGGCTAATGTAAATCCTCACAAGGTTTCCAATGGTTTCTTCCAAGACTTTCAGCTGGTACCGCTGAGCATAATTAGCGGGTTCTTGCAGGCCTTGAAGCTTACCGAACGCGACACATCATTGGTGCATAACTGCTCCCTTGAATTACATAAAGCTAGCCCTTCAGCTCAACTGAGCTGGCTCAAGAAACTGTCGAAACATCATCTCCGTTACTTCAGGGGGCTTCCTCGATTTTCTACCCTCTTCCCACATAGTTCTCACATAGTGGAGCAACCAGGATCGCCATGTTGTCCCCTGACGGTTCTGAAATTCCACAGGTGTTTGTGCCCCGGTTTTGGACACCCCCCGATGATCCAGACAAGCCGCCACTCCCATACATCGCTGGATTCACCACACCAATCCACCGCCATGTGCCCCCTCCAGCATTTGGCGCACAAGATTACGGCCCCGAGCCCAGACCACAGCTATCACTGGATTACATGCGAAGCGTGCCGCAAAGCAAGTTGGTCGTCGACAACGCTCCCATGGAGACGCCACCGTGCCAGGCAGACACTGCACAGCTGACCATCACCAATCCCATCTCTGTGGGAGGCGCCAACGGCGCCCAAGTCGTCACGTGCTCCATCACCCCCGGCCAAGAGACCGCCGGCCAGCCCTTCCGGGCGGTCGCCAAGATATACGACGCTTTGTACTATGATTTCTCGGAGTCGATTGCCCACGAGCCCCGCGACGTTGTCACCGAGGCCGACAGGGACTACAGCCGCGAGGCCGCCGCTTATGAGCACCTTCAGGAGACGGGACAGACCGGCTCCTTTGCCCCCGCCTACTATGGCTCGTGGTCCTTCATACTTCCCATCACCAGCAGGGGTAAGGCTCAGACGAGGCCCATCCGCTTGGTCTTGATTGAGCACCTCGAAGGGACCAGTATGCGGGGCAGCCTCATCCAGAATGGTCCCAGGAATATGGGCAAGGATGCTTTTCACCTCCCAGAAGAGTATAGGCTTGAGGTCCTGGCACTTGCTATGGACGGCTACGTCAAACAGCTGCACTCCGGGATCGATCAGCTAGACTTTGCCGGGCGGAACCTCATGCTCGACCCAAGGGGCCCCCCGGCCAAGCCCGGTCAAAGCCGCCCCGTGGTCGCGGGCCTGCCCCTGCCGCGCATTGTGCTTGTCGACTACAACGCGGCCATTGTGTTCAGCCAGGCCAAGAGACTCAAGAGGCCGCTGCAACTAGACTGGCCGCGCCCGTGTAACCCGATGATATACTTCTGGGATGAGAGCATGGAAGACTTTGGAGGATGGATCCCTCATGAGTGGCATTACAATCCAAAGTACGTTCAGGAGTGGCTCAAGGCGAGGTTTGGCACAGAGGAGCAGCGGAAGCTGTACGCTCCTGTGGAAGAAGAGCCGGTCGTCAGAGATTACGACCTGCCTGAGTATCAGTGATGATGGCCGGTGCTTGAGATGATGATACAAGCGATCGAGCTGCATAGACACTTGTAATGGGGCCAGAGCATAATTGAGACTGAAATTTGCATATGACTTCTACTCCGTCCTAGTGAAGTCAAATATGGTCTGAATCGCCTAACAATTGTGTCTGTCAATAAGAGCATGGGCAGCAATCGTTCAGCAAACTGTCATCAAGCACACGCCTGCTAATTAATTGGCATCTCATTTATCAATCTGTCACTCGAAATGGATGAGTCCTTTAGCATTAGTTCGAAATAGGAATCCAACTGACGAGGCCTTCACTTTAGGAAATGCTGTACCGCATTGGTGCAAATGAATACATAAAATTGTACAAATCTGTATATTCACAGGCGAAGTACATACATACTAACACCTACCCCGAGGGCGATCACCACAAGGCCACGAACATAGCCTGCTACCCACAAAAGATATTATTGGAAGCAGTGAAAGCATTGAGAGGGCCGGAGATGCCTGAAGGATGAAGGGCACAGCAAGAACAGGAGTCATGCGTTTCATAGGCCGTGAAAAGTGGCCAAAAGTAGGCCACCAACCTGCGGCGTCTACCAACTTCCAGTGGCCACCAACTTCGAGCGGCCACCAACTTCGAGCGGCCACCAACTTCGAGCGGCCACCCGGGCTGCCTGGGTCCCGTCTCAGCCCGTGGGGACGGCGGCTCGTTTCAATACCTAGGTACGCTCCATCAACTTGGCACCGGCATGCAGCCAGTCCAAGAACATCTATATATTCTCTACATCCAGCATTCGTGTCTCGGCAATACGAGTACCTCAGTGTATTCCCAAGTTCTTCTGATCACCTCATAGCGCACATCATCAACCACGCCATCACAGTACAACCAGTTCAGGCCCATCTAAGGCGTCCTATCCAACTCACCACCATGGGTACCAATAATACCGCGGACACAGGCAAGAAAGACTCGGACAAGAACACCAAGAAGACAGCCTGTACCACTGCCAGTGGTTCCGTGAAGAGATCCGCCCCCACCGGCACCGGCGCCGGCGCCGGAGCCGATGGCCACAAGCCCGTGAACCCCGTCAAGACCGCTAGCCGCCCGAGCTCGAGTGCTGGTGCCGACGCTCCGCCCCGACTCTCGGGACAGCCTGGCAAGGGCAACCCGACCCCACATGAGGACGAAGATCCCGCGCCTCCCCTGCATAAATGGAAATTTCCCGTGGCCGTCTTTAAGCCCAGGAACGGGCCCCCGAAAAGGATCCAATCGCTGCCGAAACGATGAGCGGTGCAGAGTAATCATTTACACAACGAGACAGGTGGCACTTCTGCACTCGAGAAGAGGAGCTATGAGGTTGTCTGCAGTCTGATGGTAGTTGTTCACGTTTATCTGGGTAAACAAGAATGAGAACTTGAAGTTGGAAGTTGGCAGAGTACTTAGGTAGTTAACGTGTTAGCGAGCGTCACTTTAAATGTACGTTCTTTAGACATGAGCGACTTATATATGTAACTAGCTGTTACCGTGATTTCCTTCCTTTATAACGTTTAGAACGTGCCTGCTTCGTGAGGATATCACACGTATTTATGCCGTTTATGCCTAGGTAAGTACATTTGTGCCGCGGTCGCAAATGGGTGGTTTCGTTCTTCATCCGTGTACGTGCTTTTTTAAAGCCGTAGGCGGTCCCTTCCTAGGGTGGTGAACGCTCAAAGACCCAGCGCTTGATACCTAGGTACCTAGGTAGGTATACAGTGCCAATTACTATAAACATGTAAATACAATCGTCTCGGTCGCATATGGGGTATAAACTCAGGCGCAAGTAGCGGATCAGGTGCTAAATTTCATTTCAGGTAATTATCGCACACAAATAGGACACCGCAGCATGAGGTCAGTGACGGAAAAGTTTAGCGAAGATTGCGTGCCCTGAATAGACAGAGCACTCGCGATGACGAATCAATTGATATCAAGGTACTTAAGTAGCGAGTGCCTACTAGCCACGCTCGGAGATTTCTGTCGCCCGGTCACAAGCAGCCGATTAGAAAAGTGGCAAGGGGGGTGCTACGAGTTGGGTAGGTACCCAGGTAATGAACAGTTCGATATATGCCGACGGAACAGATGTTACTTTGGAGGACGAATGGATGACCCAAAAGAGGCAGAATTGAGGAGGCATGGCGGAGGCATGGGCGAGTCCTGGGGCACAAGTCTCGGGATAAATCAGAACGAGGTATCTTGGGTCACAATAAAATGTCTTACCACAAACAAGCGCCAGATCTTCCGTACCGAGTCAATGAATCCGTGCCAATAATACATACAAGATAGCAAGGTGCAGGCTTTCCCGGGAGATCGTCAGCCGCCTAGACAGACTAAGGGGTAAAGCGCGTGCGATCTTGCCATTGCAGCAGCATAATCCTTTCAAAACACCTATAACTACCTAGGTAGTAACTCCATCATCATACCATCCAAACACCAAAAGACATAAACCACCCAACACCTAAATCTAAACCACTTAAACTTAAAAAAGTTAAAACGTCCCTTATATACCAGCAAAAAAGTGCTGGCAAAATGTCCTTTTATATAACAAGTAAAACATTGCCTTTTTTTTTTAAATTAAAACTTGTTATGTTTTTATACTTTAAATAGTAATTTAAATATAAACGTTTTTCAATATATATTAAAGTTTTATAATATTAATTTATTATTGAATTATTAATAAATAGAATTATAAAAAAATAATATTTATAATTTTTATAATAATAATAATATTAAAAAGTATTATATATTATTTTTATTAATTAATATTAAACAAACGCTAAATTAAACCTTTTATATAATACTACTTAGTAATTACTTAATTTGCTATTAAAAAATACTAAACTAATTAAACTACTTTCAACCCTGATTGGAAGCATCTGTGCAATCCAGCGCGAGGCCATCAAACATCAACATCAGGAATAGTAAGCAGTACCTAACTAGGTGCATCTTGGTCAACCTAGAAGTGAAGAAGGAAATGCCCGTAACATTTGATTTGTTCAAGGCCAATATTCAGGGATACCAAGAATGATAAGCCCACTGCTTCAAGATCGTCGGAACATGCACAGCATTCGCACACGGTGCAATGCATGATGGATGGTGGGGAAAGGCCAAGTCACGGTATAATTCAAAAGCCAATAAGTAATGCGCTTGGGACAAGAATATGGGACAAGAAAGAGCAGCAGCCTGGCCATATCGTTCAATGTTAGTAGCTCGGCGGCGTGCCAATGGCTCTAGTCATGTGCTGTGGCTTGGCAGGGGGCAGTCGGATTTATATGACCTTTCTCCGCGCCTCTGGCGCCCGCGGCAAACGCCGCGGTAACGCAGAGCGCGGCTTGAGTTAAGAAGATCTCGCTAGCCTTCCGGATTTACATGCCGGTGGCCACGGGCCCACCAACCGGTGGGTGAGTTGATTATGGAGAGCTTACTACCCCAGACCAGATACTTGGCGTCCGCTTGTCTATGCAGGCAGGCCATGCCCGGGTGCCACTGGACTCGACGGCGGTCACAACTTGAGAGGAAGTGGCCGCCCTGTGGCCTGTGGGGAGCTACTGTCCCGCCGGAGGGCAGCCACTGTTCCGCTCTTATTGTTATAGGCAGCTCGTGTCGCTCTTAAACTCGCATCCCGCTGCCAGGTCCCGGCCTGCGGGGAACGGTCGAGTCAATATAAATCGTCCTATCGGCTCACGAAGCCCCCGCGGTCGACATTTCCGCCGACCCCGACCCAGTCTCGGCCTTGACCAAGACGCGAGTTTGTATACATACCGTCATGCACTTGTGCCACTCGACATTGTCCAGTATTTATTCATAGCTGTCGGTGTTGCCACGTCAGACCTGCGCCAAAGCAAGAAAACATCCGGGCATCTTGACCTCTACCACCGACCGACTCCGTACCAACATACTGCAAGAGCGAAGATGGGTTCAGGTATGTGCGAGACGGGCCACGTTAGCTGAATGCCATCAATGTGAGTATCAAGGTCGCTGACAGACTCGGCAGTCACCCCGCAAGTAGAGGAGTACCCTCCAAAGTACAGCCTCCACAAAGACATTTACCGTCCTTTCCCTGCACTCCCAGACAACCTGCCAGCGCCAGCCGACCTAGATGGCGCCGCTCTTGTCACAGGGGCTCTACAGGCCCTCACAAGCGCACTGGAGAGCGGGGACATCAGGCAACTGAAAGACGTCTTCCTGAGCAGCCAGGCTTATTGGCGCGACCAGCTCTCCTTCACGTTTCACTTCCGGACCTTCAACGACGGGCCCGTCATAGCCCCGGCCCTGAGAAAGCTGGCCAAGGAGCGAGGCCTGGCCGGCGGCTTCAGGTTCGTCCCGGGCTCCGTCCACGACGTGTCACCCATCCCGACGCTCAGGTGGATCTCAGGCTCCTTCACCTTTGAGACCACCACCCCCGGCGTGAAGGGTGAGGGTTCAGTGCAGCTCTTGCCAGAACTGGGAGCGGATGGCCGGATCTCTTGGAAAATATGGATACTCAGCACCTGGTTGGAGGATTATGTCGAGTGGCCGGAGAAGCCAGATCTTCTAACAGCCCCGGGGAGGAAGCTGGACGATGTTGAGCACATTGACACCGATGTCCTGATCGTCGGTGGTGGCAACAGGTAAGTGGATTACGACGAGCCGGAAATTAGTCTTGGAGAACCGCCAAGAGTCACGTTGTTGACCTTTGCCCCCAACTAGTGGTTTGATCACAGCTGCCAGGCTTAAAGCTATCGGCGTGGAGAGTGTGGTAGTGGACAAGCTCGCACAACCGGGAGACAACTGGGCCACCCGCTACGACAGCATGCGCTTCCACATTTCAAAGTCAAGCTGCCATCCTCCATTCATGCGTAAGAGCCACACCCGAGAATATACGCGAGCGGTCGTGAGGGGATGTGGCTTTGTGCTGACGAGTTCATAGCATATCCCGATGACTTCCCAATGATTCTGACGCGAGACATGCTCAGCGAGCATATGAGGAAGTTCGCCAGCAAGTTCGACCTCAACATCCTCAACTCGTCCCACCTGGTGGGAAGCTCCTTCAACAAGAAGAAGGGGGTCTGGAACGCCAAGATCCACACGCCCTTCGGGGTCAAGACTCTCAGGGCGAAGCACCTCGTCCACGCCACCGGGGTGGGCACTGACCATCCCTACATTCCCGATCTCCCCGGGAAGGAGTTGTACATGGGCGTCGCCAGCTTCCACTCAAAATACTACAAGAACCCGAGACAGCTGCTCGACAAGGGTGCCAAGGCAAGTACTCGCCTCTGCAGGAGCTTGGAGGGCCTTTTCCGACTAACCCCCGACTTCCTAGTCTGTGATCGTCGTCGGTGCCGCTAACTCGGCCTTCGACGTGATGGAGGACTGCGCGGCGGCGGGCCTCAAGACCACCATGATCGCCCGCAGCCCGACGTACATCTTCCCCTGGGACTACTCCCTGATGCCCGACGGCCTCGGCCTGTACGACAGGGTCCCCGTGCACGTGGCGGACAAGGTGCTCTTGCCGGGCCCCGTGGCGGTCGGCGGGCAGCTCGTCCGGGGCTCGTACGCCAAGATGGCCACGACCAAGGACAAGGACAAGTACAAGCCGCTCCTGGAGAAGGGGTTCCCGGTGTACGACTCGGCGCAGGGCGGCGACCTGGTGCACCACCTGATGGAGGCCGGCGGGAAGCACTTCAACGACGTCGGCGAGGGCGTCCGGTACATCGTCGAGGGCAAGGTCGCCGTGAGGGGCCTGGTGCAGCCGGTGGCGTACACCGAGACGGGCCTCGAGCTCAGCGACGGGTCCAGGGTCGACGCCGACTCCATCATCTGGGCCACGGGGTTCGATTCGGACAAGGACCGCGGCACGACGGCCGAGACGCTCGGCGGGGACAAGTTCCTCGGCGCGGACGGCGGGGACGGGGAGGACGTGCTCTCGCCGGCGGACGTCGGCGCGTTGCGGGACGCGCTCTGGGGCGTCACCAAGGACGGGGAGCTGCGGGGAATGTTCTCCAGGCACCTGCGGGTGCCCAACTACTACATCATCGGGGGCACGACCTCGCACCATCGGTACAACTCCAAGCACATAGCCCTGCTGATAAAGGCTGGTCTCGAGGGTGTCCTGCCAGAAGCCTACCGAGACACTCCTGAGCCTGTGTGAGTATGGAGTGGGAGTGAGGGTCTGTTGTCAGAGCAAATGGAGAACCAACTTAGCAAGAATACTACTTGAAGGCTGACGCCTTCGTGTCGCCATAAACAGTTCGTTCGCAGGGAGGAGAGAGTTGGGTTGGCAGCCTAGAGGGTATCTTCCTTTGGAATAAAATTACGATTGCCCAGTCATTACTCAGTATAAATATCAAGAATTCGTGTGAAGGACGAGAGCAGTCTGCCAGTTGTGGTCGCCCATCTCCACATATGTACGTCCATTGGGAACTGTTCACCAAGCCTCCCATTTCTGCCCGCCCATGGCAACCAAGCGGTTGAACAGCTCGTCCCTAAGCGGGCACGCGGTGACCTTGACCCTGTCTCCCTTGCTTGTCGTGATCTCCAGGCCATCCGCAACCTCCCTCCCGGTTGACCAGCCGACCACCAGCTTCGCCTTCCAGCCGTACCCGCCGACCTTTTTGAGCTCTACTATGTCGGAGACTGCAAGACTCCACGCGGGGTGGACATGTTCTGACTCGATCTCGTCCAGGTCGGATCTTACATCAGTGCTGAAAGCCACGGCAGGTATTGTCGCCCTGGTCGAGATGTACACACGCCCCTTGCGGCCTTTGTGACGGGCCTGGAAGTCAACAGGACCGTCGATGTGCTGGTGACGGGGCATGACACCGAGCCGGTCTTTTGCCTTGCCAGATCCAGCCTTGGCCTTGACTGTATCAGTGCCGATGGCTGTTTTGACAGCACCTTTGGTTGTGCTCTTGAAGAAGCCGAGGATTCTACTGCTTTTCTTGCCGTGGTTGCTGGATTTGGAGGCATCGACGTCTTCGCCCTCAGCTTCTTGGGCCAAAGCAGGCTCTTTGTGCACGGCAGCATCGATGTCGGACTGAGCTGCCCCGAGCGGAGCTTCGCCGCCCGTAGCTTGCAAGTCCTCGCCTCTGACCGCGACAGGATCGTCGGGGGTCGGCTCCGTTATTCTCGGAGGCGGCGGAAGAGGGGCCTTGTTCGCCTCGCCGATGCGGAGCAACGTTATGGTGAGTTGCGAGTTCGTTGGGACCCCCTTGAGGAGGGTATTGCGCAGCTCGAGTAGCTTCTGCCAGTGTGGGAACCTCAGCTGGAGCAGCTCGAGACCTCGGGCGATGACGGGATCCCCGAAGAAGGCAAAGCCGACGGCGAACGACACACCTTTCGTGAACCAATACGAAGTGATGAAGAAGGACATGAGGAGTAGCGGCGAGGCGGCCAATGCAAGACGAACCCGATACAAGTTCCTGGGGAACGGAGGCGTCGGGCTGAGGGCATTGCCGAATCGCTCCCAGGTGTCGGCCAGATCTGCCAGGGCATGCATGATTGGCTTCATATTGTTCCATATGACCGCTTCCATGGGCTGTTTGGTCTTGTCGTGCTTAACCACAGCTTCTGGTTTTGCTCCCGCCGCGACGGTCCTCGCCTCGGCTGCGCTCACCGCAATAACTGACGGATCCGGGGCGGAGTCTGCAGGACCGTCATGCTCGGGTCCATCACCGGGATGCTTTCCCGCTGCGCTGCTGAGAGCCACCGACGTTATACCGCTGACGAAGTTGCTCGCCTCCTGCTCGACTGCCTCACCCCGATGCTTTTCTGGTGCTCCCGTCGCACTGTCGTTGCTCCCCAAGACGCCCGCTGGTGGCTTTTGAAGGCCTCCAGACTTCACATCGACAAGTGCCAGTGGGGCCGGAGGAAACAGGGTCTCTCTGGCGCGGGGGTCCACGACCAGTATCACAAGGGTCAACAGAAGCAACGGGACGATCATATCGAGTAGCCAGGCGGAGAAATACGCCGCGGCAAAGCACAAAGTCCGGCGTTTCTCCCTCCAGGACCTCAGCCGCGCAATATGTTTAGCGGCAGCCAGGGTCTGCACGACGACGGTCATGTAGAGCCTCTCGATGGTGGCGCGCAGTTTGTCCGGGGAGAACTCCTCGTCATCGGCGATGTTGAGGTCGAGGCCGCCCGGGACGGGGTGTGGGACCGACTTGACGTGGTACATCTGCTTGTTGAAGCGCCTAACCAGCATCCACAACTCCTCGTTTTCCATTCCACCCACAAGAGGCTGTGGGATCTCCTGTTTCTGCTGCTTCCATCCCAGATCAAGCACCTCGTCATCGTGGTCTTGTTGTGCAAGGCCCTTCTCTTCATGTTCGGTCGCAGCCAGTGCGTGGGACAGAGACGGCCCCTCTGCAAGCGCGCTTGCTGTCTCGGTCTCGTGGGGGCTGGTGACGGGTCGCGTTTCGGCTGGCACAGGCAAGAGGTCCATGATGGCGGTTCCGGGCCCGTCGTCCCCGGAGAGTAAGTTCTGTGCTGGCGTGTCTTTTTCTATCTTCGTGGACATGGTGCAGGTTCATCAAGAATTGGTGACAATGACAGACCGAGTTGCAAGGTTATTTGATAGTTAACTAGAGTTTGGAAGTTTGGCAGCAAGCCTTTATCACTTGTGGGCATGAGTTAAGGGAGCTGAGGCGCTTTTTAATACTTGGAGTTACCTCAAAGCCGGCTGAGTCCTTCTTTCCCGGTTCTGGTCTGATTTAGTTAGAGGCAGCTTTCAGCTATTTGTTGTGGCAGTTGATGACGTCGTGGCGTCCTAACACGCGGGCCGTGACGCCAATACTGACACTAGTCCCACTCGTCCAAGATGATACGGGTTGGTGTGTCTGTTTATTTGTTATTGGGTTCCCGATGATACTAACCCAATTCTCCTTCCTACTCGTGCCTTTGTATCTGTTTGAGCTCCCTCGGCATCGCCTGACAGGGCGTTGGCGTGTTCTTCAATCGGTCTGACATTTTTCAAGCTCTATCTTAGATTCTTAGCTCTATATAACCATGTAACGACTTACTGACGCCAGAGATCTGAAGCCAGAAGCCCACATGCACTGAGCAAAGCTTCAATGGGAGCCAGCGCTCAGCTGCTTTCACGTTTTGCACTAACTTAGGCGAAATTTATCAATATGGGCTTGGTTTGGAAGTTGAAGAACGGCATGAAGCACTGTTTGAGTTATTTACAGTAATTACACAGCTTCTTATGCAACAATGTGAGGATACGCAAGCAGTGAATTGCTAAGAGTTTCGACATATCAGCCCTTGTGCTGTCGACTCTTGCTGCTTCTTTCTCCTCTCCTATGATGTCACTACCTCTTCGTGAAAGCTCAGAAGGCGAGCCACCACAATCCTCTACGCTAGGCTGTTTATTAATGAGATGGGTGGTTTGGCTCGATGGCGGAGCCTTCTGGCGACTTTGACTCATTCTGGATAGGCTGCTGGCAAGCTACGCGTTCCGGGAGTGACTATAAGATCGAGGGCTGCCAATGGTGGCTGCCCATGAATGTAAATCAGAAATCGGTCCTTGGAATTTCCATTTGTCCCATATCTGCAGAATGTCCGCGGCACAATCATATATACAGTATGAATCGTTCAGTAAAAAGCTTGGCTGGCTGGCTGGCTGGCTGGCTCCTCCTCATCGTGTCATCAACACATTGCGGAACCCTCCTTGTAGAATGTTCCTGACTCTTTTTAAAATCTCGAGAACGGCCCTCTCTAGTCGCAGTCGCCCCTGACGTTCTCGGCCAGGGCGTAGCAGGTGCCCTTGCCATCGACGCAGGCGAAGCCCTCCGTCGCGGCGGTCTGGCACTTGGCCTCCCACTGGTCGCCGTCGAGAGCCTCGCCGGACTTGGAGACACAGCGGCCTTTGGCCGAGTCGTACGAGACGTCGCTGCCGTAGGCGTCGCAGGCCGGGGATGTGATGCGCCAGTTGTAGCCGCCGTTGTTGCAAGCACAGGTGGCGTGCATGTCGGCGACGCTGCAGGTGGAGACATATATGTGTTAGCCATGGCTCTGCCTGGGCCAAGTCTGGTGGTGATGGGGCGCGGCGGCAGGCACTTACACAACGCCTGCAAAGACAGCGAGGAAGGTGAGAGACAGCTTCATCTTGGTGTTGATGGACTATCGGATTGATATGTGCGATTCAGGGGCTGGCTGTTTGAGTTGTCTTGGCGGTCGACAAGCGAGCGAAACGGAAAGCTTTGTTGTTGTTGAAGGAATGGAACAGTGAATTAACACTTCGGGGTGAAACGAAAGAATATGAACACTGAAGAACTGCGAAGGATAGGATGTTGATGAGAAGGCTTGACTTGGAATTGGATCTGGCCCATCGAGAATTGTGAATGGTGGTTAGGTTCGTCTTTTATGTCTTGACGAACGGGTTCCTGGCATGATCCGTCCCCATACAAAGAGCGACCCCACAGGCGACTCATGGCCCCTGCAAGGCTGGCAGGATAACATTCTCCAGCCCTCACCTGTAATTTGATACCGTGGAGAAGGGGAGACGCCCATATCGGACAGAACCTCTGCACGTGCGGCAGTCCCTCGCTTGCCGCGTCCGCGTGATCCGCACCGCCGGGCCAGCTGTGGGAAGATCCCTTCGCAATTGGTCTTGTGGGGCCTCTATTCGCGAACCGCTTCTCCGGCCATGTATGACTTACTGTCGTCAGGGTGGGACTCTGCTGAGATAGGGATGCACCGTCATGGCATGGGGGGAGGAGGCAGGCAAGGACTGATGTGCTACTGGGGCTTCAGTGACCGCCATCAGCCTCCACGCCCGCCGGCCGCTTACTTAGACACCACGCGAGAGTGAACATCAAGCATTCTTCTGGGCTGGTAGCACTATTTACTCCGGCATAGGCAGGACCCGGACTTCAGGCATCGAAGGCGAAGCTCGTACGTACAAGCTCCCCTGGCCGCCCTACAGGGCCAGGTCCGCAAATAGAAAGATTCACCATAGTTGTTTATGCTTAGACAAGGGGGGCCCTTCAGGGCATAGCCTATTTTTATGTCCCTTGCAGAGAAGCCCGCCCCCCACATTTGTTTCATGTCCTCCTGCGTGTGGCCCACGGCAGCTTGTCAGGACCTCCCCGTCGTCGCACGCTCACCGTACACTCAGCCACGGGGCTGCGAGTCATGGCGCGGTGCTCCCTCCCGCATGTGGTTGGCATGGCCCTGTGCTTCTGTCATGTATCAAACGCGTCGGCGGTCCTGCCAAGGCAAACATGCCATTCCCGGGCGACATCAGCGGCCGGGTTTCTGGTCATTCTACGCAGGGGAACCGGGGAGTCCATCTCGCAGATCTTCGCTTGACTGCACGTTGGCACTGGGCAAACGTACCCAAGCTCACCATGAATTTCGGACGAACCTGACTGTGCGGGAAGCTTAATCCGATCTGGCTCATGATGTTGTGCTATTACAGTACATGTATTCTGGGATTCGAGGCTTGGCCATTTCGAGGTCGTTATCTTCTGGTATCTACTGTAACTACCCAACGTCTTGTCAGCCGTCCACACCAGACTCCTTGCTCTTCCAAGGTTCCAGGCCGTCGGCTCCTCGCTGCCACGACGTATGGACAACCACGCATCGCCTTTTTGCACTCCCCTTTCCACTGCTGCAAATGCTGCACTTCGGACTTGCGCCCCTCGTGTGCTGTCCGCCGCTGTTGCGATAATGGACATGAAAGACCGCGTCAGGCAAGTCTCCACACGACTTTGAAGTCTCGATCCGGACCTGCATGTCTGGGCTACGAAGACATTCGGTAACCCTGTCTTCGCTCGGAAATGCGTGTCCGCTGAATTTGCTGCTGCGTTGACACAAAACCCCGAACCAATTGCCAGACAACACGAGGCTAGTGCAGCCCAATTGATGAACCCTCTGTCAATCTGACCTTGATAGTGAGCGAGCTACTGTGTCCTATTTTGGAGCATCGAATAGATCAAAGGCACCCTCGCGGAGCAAGCAGATTTGAATGGCTTACTCCCTTCGCCAGTACCAAGGCACAAACAGGCGGTATCCAATTTACGACAATGTTCCTACTAGTAGCTAGCTGGGAATCAGAAAAAACATCGCGTGCTGTTTTGATGCATTCTGTTAAGCCCCGCAGGCTGATACTCTTGCTGCGGACTGTAGTAAGCAGGGATATAATTGCTCAACGCATTCGACCGCCGCCAGCGCGGTTGCGCACATCAACGTTCTCATTGTCCGAGGCTGTCTTCGGGAACGGTCAAGATAATCTCTGGACCTAAGAGACCGCAACGACAACCTTGCCCCTGGATCGCTTGCTCGCAACACGTTCATATCCCTGAAAAGTGGTTCTTGTCAGTACAGTCAAGCGGTGATCCCGGGGGACACCATACCTGGACAACATCGTTCATCGAATACTCCGAGTCCCTTGGGAACGTGTGGTATTCTCCATTCTCGATCCATTTGGCAACCTCCTTGGCAATGGCCCCGTCGGGCCACAGCGCAAGGAGTTTGTATCTTCGCGGCACGCCCCCGAGCGCGACAGGTAACAGCTTGCTTCGAACGATCGGTCCGGCGCCCACGCCGCCCACAATCGTGATGAAAACCCCGTCTTTGTCCAAATACTTGGCCGACCTCTGGAACAGCTCATCACTGCCGACACAGTCGAGTATGCGATGCATTGGTTTTGACTCGAAGCTGTCTGTTAAATGGGCGACCAGAGATTCGTAAGCCTTGTAGTCGATCACCTGTGCAGGCCTGGCGTTAACAGGACGACCTTAAAGGGTTTAAATATATGGCCGCACTGTGCGCATCCGGGGACAGGAGGGGCCTTTTTTTTACCTCGTCCGCACCCAGCTTCTTCACCATCTCGGCATTTACGGCCGAGCAGACCCCATACACGACGGCGCCTTTGGCCTTAGCCACCTGGACGAGGACGCTGCCCACCCCGCCACTGGCGCCGTTGACCAGCACACGGTCGCCCGCCCTTATGCCCGCCTCCTTGAATACGATGTAAGCCGTCTGCCCTGCGATCCCGAGTGCGCCCGCAGCATCGATTGTGGCGACCCCCTTTGGCCTCGGCACCACCTTGCTCGCGGGGACCTCGATGTACTCGGCCAGGCTGCCTCTCCCGACCGCCACTGAGATGACATTGAGCGCACCACAGACTTCGGCCCCCAGGGACACACCGGAATCACCGGGCACTGATGAGCCGACCTTGACCACCTCGCCCACGAAATCCAGGCCGGGGATGGGGTTGCGGCGGAAGGGGACCCAGTTTGGTATATTGCCCATGAAGTTCAGGTCTGCTGGGTTCAGGGCAGCATATGAGACCCTGATGAGGACGTTTCCGGCCTTGATCTTGGACGGGACATGGTAGTCTGTCTTGAGAGTAAGGGCATCCTTTGGCTGGCCGTTCTTGGTCACGAGCCATGCCTTCATGGTCGACGGAAGCGTGTCGCCCGCCATCGTAGGCCGTGGCTGGGGTTCTGAGACGAGATCGGGGATGGGTCTTCACTGTCTTTTCTCGCGGTTCCGCTTTCTAGAATAAGATTGCAGTATCCCTCGATATAGGTGTCAATGAAATGGTTCGTATAGGTTTGATGCCCTGCGATGATTGAGCCCGTCCTGGGCAAGACGATCAAGTGTGAAACACGAGACGTAAAACAGGGGACACACGGGTCAAAACGGAGCTAGACGGCGTGGACTGTCCGTGCCTGGTGCATTACATAATCATCACCTGGCGAAAACGGTAGAGACAACGCCTCACCGTCTGTGGCACGTAGTACCGCGTATTACATGTGCTGCTTATCAGCTGCGCCACAGACTGCCAGTGTCGACGACTACAACAACAACAACAAGAACACGCACCATGCCCGAGGAGAATTAGGTTGCTCTGGCAAAAAGACATGATGAGTACCCTGACTGTATTCCATGGGCCAGTGATACATTCGCTTTCCCCGACACAGCTAGAGGTGCTGGAGTCGGCTGTTATTGCCGTTGATAGCAGTGGACGTATCGTCGTCTTCGACAAGGAGGTTGACGTGGTTCCTGAGACTCTCCACACTTCGGCTGGCTCATCAGTCCGACGCGAACACTGCAAAGTCCACAAGCTAGACCCTGGGTCATTCATCATACCGGGCTTTGTCGACACACACAATCACGCACCCCAGTGGGCGCAACGCGGCCTCGGGCAGGGCATGCACATCCTCGACTGGCTTGACAACGTGACCTTCCCGAACGAGGCCAAGTTTGCCGATCCGGAGCATGCACGCCGGATATACAGCCGGTGCGTCGACGGCTTCCTCAAACAGGGCATCACCACCGCCTCGTATTACGCATCTGCCCATGGCGAGGCCACGCGCATCCTGGCCGACATATGCCTCGAAAAGGGCCAGCGAGCCCTCATCGGCAAGTGTAACATGGACAGGAACGCACCGGACTACTATTGCGATGCCAGCCCCGAGGAAAGCCTGCGCGTGACGGAGGACTGCATCGCACACATCCACAGCATCGACCCGGAGGGCCACCTGATCCGGCCGGTCCTCACGCCGCGCTTCGCCATCACCTGTGCGCCCGCGGTGCTGGAGGGGCTCGGCAGGATCGCCAAGAGGGAGCCCGAGCTCGCCATCCAGACCCATTTCAACGAGGCCGAGCAGGAGATGCAGGCCACCAAGTCCCTCTTCCCGCAATTCGGCAACGAGGCTGACCTCTACCACCACTACGGCCTCCTCGGCCCCAGGTCGATCCTCGCGCACTGCTGCTACATGAGAGAGTACGAGCTCTCCAGGCTTGCGGAGCTCGGGTGTGGGGTTGCCCACTGCCCCGTCTCCAACATGACCGTCGGTGGAGGTTTCATGGCGGCGCCGGTGAGGGAGTTCCTCCGGCGGGGCATCAAGACGGGCCTGGGCACGGACTCGGGCGGGGGCTTCTCCAGCAGCATCCTCGACGCGATGCGCCAGGCACTGGTCGCCAGCAACGCGAGGGAGGCCACGTCCCGTGGGGGCGAGAAGGGCCTTTCCGTCGAGGAGCTCTTCTACCTGGCCACCCTTGGTGGTGCGAGGGTGTGCTCGGTTGGGGAAAAGGTCGGGAACTTTGCGGTGGGCATGGAGTTTGATGCTTGCGTTATAGCGACGCACCTTGATGACCAAATCATGACCATGGTTGAACAGGACACACTGACGACTGTTTTCAACAAGTTCGTCATGACAGGGGACGATCGGAATATCCAGTCAGTATATGTGCGAGGGAGACAAGTCAAATAATTCTATAGATATACTTGCTTGAAGTTCCCGATGCATCTTATACGCGCTCAGTTAATCTTTTAACTATCATTACTAAGAGGGGGTTGTTTCTAAGTTGAAAAGCAGGGCATGAGGCATTCCCACCACACTGATCAATTCAAGTTGGCCACGACGAAGTGCCACGATCTTTTTGGGAGACAACCTTGGGCTCTACTACTGAGTACTGCATTTCGTGATGATGAAGACCCAACCCGCAGTATGTAATTATGCCATATACAGCTTGTGTGCTAAGGCTTAATAGGATGTTCTACATGACTAGGATGCGAGTAATGCATTGACATCCAGGAACATAAACATCCTCCTAACTGCCTGTTGATCTCCTTCCTTGGTGTTCAGCGTGTGCTTGTTTAGCCAACGTTCTATAACCACCGCTGAATACAGCATTTAAGCCAAGATATCAGGGACCATAATACCTTAGTGCCATGTACCCGGTGTTATGGCTTCGATCGTCGCATTACAATTGGGAATGGTACTCTCGCGCTGAGGGAGGCGCGAAGACGCGAGGAATTGGTCTATGAAAAAGAGATTCTCAGAAATAGAAAGGAAGGGAAGAGGAGGTCAAGTTTATTTATACTCTTTAACTTAGTATATCGAATTTACCGCTTCTTCGCTATTTTAGCGTACCTAGCCTCGTCACGAGGTTGTCGCTATTTTCTTAGCCACAGACGACCTGTTTTTCTTTCGCAACCTACTGTTATCGGCATTGTGTTTATTATCAAACTCTGGGTCTTTAAGCATTTACGACTGTGTGAAGGGACCGCTCGCATTTCGATTTTTTCTTTGAAAAAAAAAAGAGAGAGATGTGTCCGGATTAAAAACAAAACCAACTAGGTAGCTCTGCCACTGCGTGCCCTTGTTTTCTCTGTTTGTACCTCCACCTTCATATTTCTCTGTTTACAAATAGCTAGTCACTCATCACTTATGGTCGATAACCTGTCCCGCGGGGCAGTAACATTTTTCTAGTAGCCAAATGGCCCGAGGTGAGGTTCGACATGGGGAACGCATAGATTTTGACGGTGGAGCTGGAGCCCAACCAATTACACAGCTCTTGTTTCTCGCATCAACTAATACGGAACCCGCTGCTAGCTCATCTCTATGATGGCTGGGTTTCTCTCAAGTACTCCCTGCAGGTTTTTGATGCGGCGTTTAGGGTTTATCTGGGCGCCAGTGCGGCATCAGCTGAGACTGAAAGGGCTTTCTGTTTACTTTGCTGGTTGCGAAATTTCTTGGTTAATCACAGCGTCACGACACAAGAAAGCCCATTGCGACAGGAACGCCCTTAACAAGGGGAATATTGTGATGTCGAGAACGCTGTTAACTGGAGCTAACTCTGGTGTACTCCGATAGTTGCTGAAATACCGGACCAGTTGACGCAAGATACCGCAAAATACCCGTTCCCTGTCGATCATGTTCTCCCACAGGCGGAGCGCCAACTTCTCACGGCCCAAATGGCCTAATAACAACCTTCTCCCCGGAAACACCACTCTTGTTCCGGTCCAGTGCCTTGTCAACAGCCTCCAGGCCCCCTTCGATCAGAATTGGCCGGTTGGGGTGGAAGAGTCCCTTGGCAATCCAGCCGTCCTCGCCACCGATTGCCTTGACAACCGGCTCGCTGACGTTCCGCTTGTCAGGGGCGCTGCCCAAGCCAAGGATCTGCTTGACGTTGACCTTGGGCTTCGCATTCAGCCCAGCCTCGACGACCTCCGGATACGGCCCCGCGGTCGGGTCCGGGTTGTCGTTGGGGTTCCACACGCCGACGACCTGGCGCTCCTCCGAGGCCGTCTTGACGAGGCCCAAGATGGCGATCCCCAGCTTCGCAGTCTCCTTCTCCGCGATGGAGTCCCAGACGAATTCCAACGGGAGATCCCCAATCGCGTCACGATAGTCCTCCGGCCTCGACTGCGTCTTCCGGTCGAGGACCACGTGTGCCCCGAGGCCCTTGAGGTGATCGAAATGCGAGGCGCTCGAGTTGGTCACGATCCTCTCGAAGCCCGACAGCCTGGCCAGCTGGATGGCATACTGCCCTACGGACGAGCTCCCGCCCAGGATGACAACCGCCTTCCCCTTGCCGACTTCCCTGCCGCCATTTTCGACATCCCATGGCCCAGGCGACAGGCCGTGGCCGGTGTTATGGTAGAACCCCACGACTGCGGCCATCAGGGCCAACTGGACGCCGGCGGCCTGCTCATCGCTGATATTTTTGGGCGTGCGGGACACCAGCTCCGCAGGAAGCTTGCAGTACTGCTGGAAGGTGCAGTTGTCGAAGCTGGTTAGGATGCCCTGGAAGAAGACCCTGTCACCCTTGGCGAAGTTGGTGACACCGGACCCGACAGCAGCAATCTCGCCCGCAGCATCGGAGCCCAGTACGGCCGGGTATTTGTCACCCAGGAGGATGCCCTCTGGCACCTGTTAATCACCTGCGACGAGTCCCAAAAGTGGTGTAGATATTCTGGAGCATTCCGAGGAACGAAGATTGGGGAGCTGTTGCAGGACAGGCATGGTACTCACGGTCGCGTATCTTCCAGTCCACCGGGTTGATGGCCGTCGCAGTCACCTTGATGGCGACCTCGCCTGGGCCGAGCACGCCGAGCGAGCGGTCGGTGACGACGTGCTTGCTCTTGGGCGAAGGAAGAACGGCGGCCTTGAATGATGATGGGATATCGGACATTTTGGATTAGAATACAATATTTTTATGGTGATGCGATGGTGCGTGTCGCAGGTGGTGGTTCTTTGGCCACGGTGACTAGTGGTGCAATGTGGTTGATATTCGCAAAAGAGCAAATATTCGCAAAGCAACATGCTCAGTAATCGCCAGATGACGTAGCGTCGAGCGGAGATTGAGCACACAACAGTGCACCAGTAATCAGAGACCCAAGTAGGGATATGGCCAGGTCTCTAGTGTAGTGTACAGGACATCGCCGGCGGGGCGGAGAATCTTCCTGAATCAGGGTTCTAAGTTTGCCGAGGCGGAACCCACTCGACAAGAGTGCCTCGGCCGCATTTTCGATTCAGGCCTGAAAGACTTTACAGCCACAGCACATTGCTGGAACCGCCGGACTTCAGCAGTGGCTGGGGCTGTGGCTCGGCATCAATGTTTGCGAGTGATAAGTCTTGCACATGTATCCAAGTATGGGGCTCGGAATGCCGGCGAAGCGATAATGGTTACGGATTGCTGGCTTGTCATGGCCCATCGAACTCATGCGAGCGCATGCGAAAATTACGGACGGGCCCCACTGCGCGACCTGACTGCATGTAAAGTTCACATGGACAGGTTACCAGAGGATGCTTGAAGCAATACTGTCCGCGCGTGGGTCACGACGTGGACATTCATCAAGACAATGAATGCCCCAAAAGTTGTAGGCCAACTCATTATTTCCGGAATCCCATGCGTGCGACCAAGTGCGTTGTTGCAGGCGTTGCAGCCGTTGCAGCTGGTCCTGCTGATCTTTCCACAATGGCAATTGCCTGAATGGCGTATCACACGCTGGAGAAGGCCCTCGTGTGCGGGGAGTACAGTTCACGACCTCGGGAGGCGTCAGGGTCCCGCCCGGGCAGCCATTGATATTGGTCTATTTAGGTCACCAGAGGGTCCCTTCGCCGGACATTATTGTACGAATTGGGGTCTCATGCCTTCCTACAGTGGCTAGCAACTTTATCCGTTCTGCACCGCAGTAGCATTTGTACCTAGGTATTGCCTGCAGTGTTACATCCTGAGGTTGCGACTATGGTCTTGGCTGCCAATGCTTCATCATGATTATGGGCAATCATTGAACCCCAACCTTCACGTGGCCCACTGTGCATGCCCTTCTGGGAAAGCGGTTTGGATGCACCGTGGACGCCCACCATGTACTTGAATGCCATCAATCCCCGTCCTCAATCTTCACTATGTTTTCTCATCCTACATCTTTGCGTAGGCCGATAAATCTCGTAACGTTTTCTTCAACACAATCTTGAGCGCCAGCCACCATGGTACCCAAGTTCTGGGCCTTCGTCCTAGTAGTGGCAACACTGTTTGCGCAATCATCTTTCTGCGCCAGCCTCCCTCTCCGGATAATATCATTCAACATAAGATACGCCGCCACATCACTGGAGACAAACGAGAAGCCTTGGTCGACCCGCAAGCCGCTTCTCATCAACCAAGTGGCCGGCCAAACTGCTGAAGCCTCCACTACAATAATAGGCCTGCAGGAAGTGCTGAACAACCAGCTGACCGATATCAAGAATGGGCTGGGGTCGCAATGGGCTCACATTGGCGTGGGCCGTGACGACGGCGCGACAAAGGGCGAGTACAGCCCCATTCTGTACCGGACCGACGTGTTGAGGGTGCTATATAGTGAGGTCAAGTGGTTGTCACCGACCCCGGACGTCGTGTCGTTCGGGTGGGGAGCTGGAAGCCGTCGCGTCGTCACGATCGGCGTCTTCGAGCACATCGCAACCGGGAAGCGCTTCATCCACGCCAACACGCACCTTGACAATGTCAGCTCGCAGGCGCGCAGCGAAGGCATCAAAGTAGTCGTCTCGCGCCTCCAGGCCGTGCAGCAGACCTGGGGCCAGCTTCCGGTGTCGCTGACCGGCGATTTTAATTCTGCGCCGGGGGGGGATGCCTATTCGACGCTGAACGGCCTGAATTATCTTGTGGACCTGTGGGATCTGGCACCGCACGTGGGGACCAACCAGCTCACTTATACCGGCTTCTCACAGACTGGTGTCAGCCGGATTGACTACATCTGGATTGGGCCGGAAACCGCCCTACCATACACACCTCAAACCATTGAGATTGTGGGCAACTACGTTGATGGCGTCTTCATCAGCGATCACAGAATGGTGGTGGGTGATGTTGTGGTCATTTGACGTGGGCATGCGTGTAACGACCTTGGTAGATACCTAATTATTTGATTTACGAGGACCTGGAGTCTCCCCGGCGTCGTATCTGATCCACTCCTTTGTGTATGCAAAACACATCGCTGCCTCATGTCAATGGCAACAGTTTAAATTGAAATTAAAGTACTTCATGTGTTAGCCTGAACCACCGATGCAAAAAACTTGAAGAGGGCACATTTCCGCTATGGATGTGGTCTTCCGGCGTGGATCTTTCACGCGGGTGGTTTGATCAAACCAAGCCGATGCCCATCGGGTCACTCGCTTCCCCGGCTTGCACAAATCCAGGTGCACACCTTGATCCATGTTGATGGATCAGCAAGCGTATGCAGACCCCAACTGTTCATTCCGGCAAAACGAGGCTGTTCGTTTGAGTAGAAGCACGCTATCCCCTGCTGAGCGGAGCTCGGAGCGATACAGAACATCTCAACTACTGACGTTCATTTACATAGTAAGAGTGCTGCCCAAAGCAACACTGATCGCCCGGCACCATATGAAGCGAAATCATAGCTCGCACTGGTATCCATTCAGGAACCACCGGGTTGGACAACACCGAGATATGTCGTACCGCCACGAGGGGTAGAGCAGCGGTTGACGTTAATGCAAATCGGACAGGCCGTCTGAGCCAAAACTCTGGGACCGATCGGAGACCTAATCAATCGATCGTTTGTTCTCCACGATCACCCCTGCGCGCCGAGCAGCTAAGCTTTACGGAGTGGCTCCTGGGACATGCGCCACAAATTTCTAATATACAACTCCGAGTATTCCAATGGAACGGCACCGCCTCGGTGCGGCTGGACGGAGCCTCGGGCATGAGAGTAGGCTCGTGATAGTTGCATCAAAAGTCTATACCGGACTCCGCAAGCCTCCTAGACCCAGACATAGTGTCGTGATGACCTCCGCTCTCGAATAGGCATAGGCCACTCGCTGCGATGCAAAGCAAGCATATAAAGAAGCCCAGCTTTCTTGTCTTGGTTGCGTCTTTGTTGACTCGTCAATAGCATCAAACTATCTTCTCTCCATCTCTTCGTCTTCAGAAAAGAACACACTCTCTTGATTGAGCCCGTCGCACTTCAACGATGCAACTCTCCTTCATCCTGACATCGGCCCTTGCCGCCGCAACTGGTATTCCGCGCTGTCCCTCGTGGTGTATCATGGGATTTAAACTGACAAGTACCTAGCTCAGGCTTGCTACTTTACGGTACATTCATCCACCGTGGGTGACTTCAAGGTTCAGCACTCGGAGCCTCATGGTCAGTGAATCCCGCGCCCTCTGCTCCTCCTCTTCCCTCTGCAAGCGAGGTCCGTCACTTACCCCAATGACTGTCTGCAGATCACGGTGGGGCCAAACAGACCATCAGCGGTTCCAAGGGCTCCTGTTCCTTCTCCGGCAACCTTGCGGATGGTTGCATCGTCTCGGTCACCAAAAACAGTGGCTGTGGGTCGCTCTCGTTCAGCCGCATTGGCAACAACTAGGCGCGGTGGGAGGTGCTCAGCGGCCAGCTGTACAATGTCCGGTCGCGTTCTCAGGCTGCAAGTCATCAAGGCAGTGTGTTTTAACAATTCGTGTGGGGGTGTCTAGATACTCTCACTTATGTGGCACCACAATTTGTATGTTTCCAGAGACTTACTTTCAACACAGCAAAGTCTCGGAAATCTTTTTAAAACTCTCATGCCTCAGCCTCTTCTCCTTGTGACACCTAGCATGTTGTAATGGCGCACATTCTTTGGTCCTCCAATCTTTAGGTGAGGATGTCCTGGACTGGAACGCACGAGCGGTATCCGTCAGGTAGCTTTATTCTTTTGATGCTAAACTGGAACAGGGCCAGTTATATTGTAGGTGATATGACCATGGATCCACCATCCGTCTAAGACAGCGGCACAAGATGAAACTTTCTGACTTTGGATCGTGTTAGGGAACAAGAGCCGTGTCGCCAGAACATTAGCCAAACTACTCGTCAACTCAGCTCGGTAGCCTGGGTCTTCATCTATCGTCATCGAAATATCTGTTTGCCTGAACATAGTTCTTCACAATGTGACAGTTCAAGCCTGGTGGAAAGTTGACTAATTACCAGGTATTAACCTAGCTTTAACCAACAACATTCAAGTGCAACTCAAACCCTCCACATTGTATCATTTACCGGCAACCGAGTAAAGCTTCTCACCTATAGAAGCTGAAGTACCATATGAATTGTTGTTACGATTTGAAGTCTGCTGCATTATAACTTGACGCAGCACTTCCTTGTAATGTTGATGATCGCCTAGAGCCATCATCTATAATGCTATGTCACCAAAAACATAGATAGACTATTTGTATTGTTTGAGTTCCTCTACTAAGCCGGATATTCCTGGCAAGGAACTTTCATTTTTAGGAGGCGAAATCGTGATTAGAAGAGTCTCTTCAGGAGCCAAATTGTTCCGGCACCGCCAACATACGATACCACTTTGCAATCTCAACGGATACGTGCCGTTTCACCTGGGCATTCGATGCAGCACCGCCACTTCACAAATCGGGCAATTCTATGGACAGCAACAGGTCTTACTCTCAACTGAAGGTCTAAGGGATAACCAATTCGAACGAATTGGCGATCATTTCATCGTTCTACACTTGCCCTGAGAACCATGGTATGCGTGAAGTCCTCTTCCGCTACGTGCGGGGTTTCAATTCTCACCATACGCAGTGAGCCCGTGGTAAGTTCGCCAAGATGGCGGTTGATTTGGTGAGGTTTCCTCGGGCTTGGACGCCCAGAACCCAACTCCTCATCTTCACCGCGTGTTCACCAAGATGGCCAAAGGTGTGTGTGGGGGCTGTACCAACCTGGGACATCACGAGGGGTCAACTTGGTCGCCTGCCATATCCAGCATACGCGACATGCAATTGTCCCGCTGGTGGACCTGAATCCGAGTTTCTCCCGTGACCAGAACTGCACATATGTGCCATGCCAAGACACCCGAGTTCCAACATAACCATGGCATGCTGCATTGCTGCCTTGTTACTGCAAATGCGTGCTCTGACTCGTAGCGGTCGTCACCCTCTTAGTTCGATAGTGGCAACGGGTGTCGCGCGCACGATCACGCCACAACTCAGAAAGGCTCACACCACAGGATTGTGCTGTTCGTTGTGTGGTCGTCTGAAGGAGAAGCGCAGATGTTGGATTCGGCTTACAACCGAAAGAAGAAGCTCGTACAAAATGCCCAGGTTCACAGGTCGGATGGCTGCCGACGTACCCATTATTGTATCATAGGCCTGCATGTCTTGGCCGCCGTGGTCTGCGCTTGCGTTCAACGCGAACAGAATGATGACATACGTTGCAAACAAGAAAACCGCCGCTTACGAAACCCGTAGACTACCATAGGTAACATCTATTCGTGGGGCAAATTTGGTCTACAAACGCCAGAGCGCGCCAACACGCAGTTCATATCCGGGCTAAAACCGAGCCCCACTTTGTGTAACCCGGGGCACGACGACCTATTCTATTTTACAGTGCACCGTACAGGCACCCTGCACGCGGACGCTGCTTTAATCACTACATACTAGCTAGGCCCGTGCCTGGGAGAATTCAGGCGTGTCCGGCAATATGGTTGTGCGGCACTCCGCGGACGTGGCCTGACATGAGGCTATCTAAGCGGTGAGTGGGCGCTTCCCCTCTTGTTCATCCAATAAGCAAGGCGGGGGAGAAAGAGTGAACATTGTGAGAGGGTTGGAGGAGGCTCAAGGTCGAAAACTGATCCCTCATGCGTGGTGACGAAGATGCTGCCGGTAAGCAAAAGCCTCTCGAGGGCCTCGAGCCGACGTCAAAGCCGTGGGTGGAACCGGAGTATTCCCAATGAGGAAGCTGGTGAACTGCCAGATGACCAGCGGGTTGGCCGGTAGTTTTCGGTGCCATGTTTGCCGCCGCAACGAACGAACAGCGGTACGACGTTCGGGATAAGCTTATTTCCCGGCAGGGTCAAACCGCAGACTGCAGTACCCTGGGTACTTGGTCAGACGCTACATAGGATTGGGTGGCATGCATATCTAGGTATCTAGGGATAATGTTGCTGACTCCCGCCCACCAGGGCGAATCACAGCACACCATCACATACGCAGGGAGGGTATGACAACTGCGAGGCCGGCTCCGACGTGCTCACCCATCGATGGGATTGCTCATAGAGATAATACCTGACCTACAGATAGACTTGTCACATTGCCAAGTAGCCAAGCTTCGACTAATTGATTCTCGCCGCCCTCTTGTTGGCTGAGTGCCGCCCGCCGAGACTCGCCGTCATTCAGGCTCATGTCCAGAGGGCATGTCAGCTTGCATGTACAGATGTCCACGGCACGCCCTCCTTCCTGAAATGGCCTTCGCGTTATGACGCAGAGTAACCTCGCGACATATCAGAAGCCTCTTGCAAACCCGGCAAGGCATATCGTGCGTGGCTGGTGCAGGTCCGGTGCAGATTCTCTCGGGATGGCGTGGACGCAGGCGGTTGATGTCTGAGAGCAGTCATGTGAGCCCATCAGGGGAGGATAGGAGACCAAGTGCCAACACACAGAATGAGCCCTCAGATTCGATGTCACTCACCCAATGATGGTGTCGGATTGTCTGATCTGAGGCAAGAATGGCTTCATACGGCCGTCAGGAGGCGCCTCGCAAAGATATAAAGAACCTCTGAGCCCGACTTTCTGTCCCATCACCGCCACTTGCCATCATCCTCGGTCTCAGACTCTCAGCCCTCCTCGACAGCTCATCAACACTGCCCAGCTCACAATGTACGGCCTCAAGAAGCTCGCCCTCGTCGCAGGGGCTCTCCTGCCCTTCGTCAACGCCGCTCCCGCCGCCGCTCCCCCTCAGGCTCGGGCCATCCCCGGCAAGTACATCGTGACCCTGAAGGAGACTGCAGATGTCGAATCCCATCTTGCGTGGGCCAAGGATGTGCATGCTCGTAGCCTGGGACGCCGTGACCTTGCTGGAGTCGAGAAGACCTTCAACATCAGCGACTTCAACGCATACTCCGGCTCTTTCGACGATGCCACCATCGAGGAGATCAAGGCTAGCGATGCTGTAAGTGCCCACCCACCCTGCTGATCATGAGACCAACATCCTCTAACTCGTGTGCTCAGGTCGCCGCCGTTGAGGCTGACCAGGTCTGGAACCTCTACGCCCTGACTACTCAGTCAAGCGCTCCATCCTGGGGGCTGGGGGCCATTTCCCACACGGCCGGGGCTGGCTCGAGAGACTACATCTATGACTCGACCGCCGGCTCGGGCACATATGCCTACATCATCGACACGGGCATCAACGCAGCCCACACCGACTTCGGTGGTCGCGCCTCCCTGGGCTACAGTGCGGTCTCTGGGTCCACCGCCGACACGGTTGGGCACGGCACCCACGTTGCGGGAACCATTGGTGGGCAGACGTATGGTGTTGCGAAGAGCGCCACCATCATCGCCGTCAAGGTGTTCCAGGGAAGCTCGGGGACGACGGCTGATGTGTTGGACGGATACTCTTGGGCTGTCAATGACATTACCTCCAAGGGCCGCGCCGGTGTTTCTGCCGTCAGCTTGTCGCTTGGTAAGTACCAAAAAAAGAACAGTTGGCTGGAAAAATACGCTTCTAACTCTATATAGGCGGTGGAGTTTCCACGGCTTTCAACAACGCCATCCAGTCTGCGTACACCTCTGGAGTTATCAGCGTCGTCGCTGCCGGTAACGACGCCCAGAACGTTGCTAATGTAAGCTGAATATTCTCACAAGTCGTCCTAACTAGCTATGGTGGAAGAGTGTGCCACAGCAGGACACTCCGCAGAAAGGCATCCTCCAGGATGTTGTCCGAGATGAAGATATCCCACTGACGATACCCTGTGCACCAATAAGAATTGGGAATATGACCGCCGCTAACGCAGAATATCTAGGTCTCACCCGCCTCTGCTGCCAACGCCATCACCGTCGGCGCCACCACCAGTGCGGATGCCTGGGCCACTTACTCAAACTTCGGGAGCGGCGTCGACATCCTCGCCCCCGGCAGCAGCATCACCTCCGCCTGGATCGGCTCCACGTCGGCCAGCAACAGCATCTCCGGCACGTCCATGGCGACCCCGCACATCACCGGCCTCGTCCTCTACCTGAAGGCCCTCGAGGGCCTTGCCACCCCCGCTGCCGTCACCTCCCGCATCAAGGCCCTCGGGGGCTCTGGTGTCATCAGCGGCGTGCCCAGCGGCACCGTCAATCTCTTCGCCTACAACGGGAACGGCGCTTAGAGGTCACGACTAGGGACCTGATGCAGCTGGTGCGTGGAGGGGTGGTGACTTACCACAGGTGTGGCGGGCTTTTCCTGGGGATGAGGGATATGAAGGGGGTGGATTTTGTTCATAACGTTTGTGCAGGTCCGTTTTGGATCGGCTACTTGAGTAACCCACATATTGGACCCAATGAGGGCTTAGACCTTTCTTTGCGCACGTACTTGGCACTGTCATCTCAAAACCTCACAATACTAAGTCACTTGTTATAAAAATCTGCTGATGCTGCAACTTGTTGGACACAGTAAGCTTATGTATGAAGCAATTGTCTCAGGATTCTAGTCCATATGATAGCTGACTCATCTATGCACCATTTGGCTGCTGTGGCATTCCTCATCTGGTCTCATTGTTTCTCGTGACCACTTTGACCTTGTCAGCAATGATGTCTATATGTCTCAGAACATCAGTCCGCTTCTGGTTCTCCACCACCATGCCCATCATGACCTTCTCGTCAATATCGCTGCCTTCTTTGGAAGACTCTTCAATCTCCATGTTGAATAGTGCGCTTAGCCGGGTCGGGAGTGACTTGAGCTTTTCCTCCAGCACGCCACCGCTCTGGTCATCAGGGCTCTTGTGTGTAGTAGTACTCAGGCGCTCTAAAAGACCGTCCAAGATTTTCATCTCCTCCTCGAGTATGGAGAGTGACACCGTGTTGCTGGTCTTTCCGGGGGTTGATGCAGTGGAATCTTTTATGCGGAGAAGTATAACAGCTTGTACGGCTTTGATGTTGTCTTGGAGTATCTCGGCTGTATCGTGGCTATCGTGGCTATCTGGCCGTGCAACTTTGTACTCCTCGTTTGGAAGCTTTTCATCGGAACTCCGTCCCTCGTCAGGGTTATGCTTGGCTTCTCGAGAAGCCTGCGAGTTGTTCATCCCGCGTGGAACTGCTACTGGGGGCACGTGAAATTGACCATTGCTTTGTGACGTTGTGATCTCGACGCTTCGGCCACCAACTTCTGTTTGTACAAGTGACAACGCAGCTCGACGCTGAAGTATCTCGACTTCGATTTTATCCATTGCTTCGTAAAGGCCTTTGACCAGTTCATGGGGTATTGGTTGCCTGCGAAGAACGAGTTGTTCGACATCGTTGATCAGAGACCGCACGATGGTAAGCATGTCCCGAACCGACGTTTGAGTTGCTAGAATTTCGTCGGCTGTAGATCCATGAGTCATTATGCGCTGCGTGATGGGAGTTCAGTGCTTACAAATTCCCATCGACGAAATCTCCAAGATATTGGGCTCGCAGGAGACTTAAATGTGGCGTGAACAGCCTCGTGATTTGGATTAGCTTTTCGTGAGCACAGGTGGAAGCCAAGAGGACCTGGGCACATTTAAGATCGCAAGGATAGAGTCGTATGCTAATAATGACACTTCTTTCACAATGGAACGAAGTGTGATGGGAACAATGTGTTAAATGCTCTTTGTCTTGTCCCTTGGTATTACCGGGCCTGTGGTTCATTCTCTTGTTGATCCAATCAGAGAGAGGAATTGCCGTGCGAGCGATTCATTGTCTTTTTTTTTTTTTTGTTTCTGGGAGGACAAGTGAATTGTTCCGCTGCTAAGCCATCTACTAGATGGGTGGAGACAGATTATGAGTTGGAGCCCACGTGGCCTGACGTGACGTGCACCGTGGCCATGGCTTCAGCATCTGCCTCTCAGTTTTTTGTGGGCCGGAGAGGATACTATAAACGGATCTTGGGTGAGAAGAAGAGAACATGAGCTAAGCCTTGCATCAACGATTCGCTGTTCCTTAAAACAAAGCAAGTCACTCCCTGATTGGCCACACTGTGCTTCACATGCTTTTCATCAGTGTTACTGAGCCAACTACTGAAGCAATTTGCAGAGGACTTAAAGGCAATTCCACATGTTGTTCTAGAAATGGTTAAGGGCTTAATATCACACAGAGACTAACATGCCTTTCTAGTTAAAATTTAAAATTTTATAAGCTTTTTAACGTAATATAATAAGCTGCCGAATTTAGCACAAAGCTTTATATATTAATATTTTAATAAATTAAATTTTAAAATTATATTTAAATTAAATATTATTAAAAAGTGTTTAATAGATTATATATAAAAAAGCTTAGTTAATAAAAAAGTTATTTTTAAAATTAATAATTAAAATTTTAAGTTTAATATATTATTTATTTATATTATTTTAAAATTTCTAAAGTTTATAATTATAAAGACTTTAGTTATATAAAATAAATATTTTTAAACTTACTTGATATAAATATCTGGCGTGGCAATATATTGAGTTACAACTCTGACTAGGGCACCCGTTTGTTTTCCACACGCAGCGGTATCGGGTAGTTAATGGCTGGATGCGGTTAGCGGAAAACTGGCTTTTCGCCCCCTGAAGACCCTTCACGGTGCCATCAATACCAGCTCAAAACCCACCATCAACACGAAGCCGAATGCTAAAGCATTCATCACAGGATCATAAGCGACTCCAGAGCGGATACCGATGTTTAGAATCAGCCATGCTGGTGTCAAAGGCTTTGGAGTCTTCGCAGCACGGCCCATCCCTCGCGGGACCCGCATCATCGCAGACAGGATCCTGCTCTCCATTGACAACAGAGACTCGAGCGTCCTCGATGCCGCGGCACGTCTCAGCCCCGAGGATCGTGAGAGGCTGCTGGGCCTCTCCATGAACAATGCCAAGCGCAAGTCCCTGACCTACCTTGCCGCCGCAGCCTGGGGGTCGTTCCCTTCCCTCGCGTCCATCAGCAAGGGGAGGAATATCCTGAACATCTTCTACAACAACAACTTTTCTCTGTCTGGGACGATCGGGAAGCGGGCAGTTTTCCATACCGTGGCTCGGCTCAACCATTCTTGTGTCCCAAACGCACAGGGAAACCTCAACACTGCACTGCCCGGTGGCCAGTTTACAGTGCACGCTCTCCGAGCAATCGAGGAAGGGGAGGAGATCACGATATCGTATCTCCACGACGAGCTGGGCGTGCGCTCTGCGAGGCAGGAAAGGCTGAAAGACGGCTATGGATTCGAGTGTGCGTGCGAATTGTGCGGTCCTGGGGACTTGGGACCAAGGCACGAACAGAGCCACGAGCGGCGCCTGAAGATCCAAGACATGCTGGCAGCCTATTCAGATCAGCCGACAATCCCGGGTGGAACCCCTGAGGAGCTGTGTCTGATAAAGGCTATTATCGATGCATATGAACAAGAGGGCCTAGCTGGGAGGGAGCTCGCTTCGCTTTATTTCGCAGCTTCCGGCCTGGCCACCGAATTGGGACACAGCGAAGAGGCTTCGGCGCTGGGGGCCAAGGGGTTGGAGCTTGAGAGAGACGCCGTCGGATTGGACAGCCCTTTTTATATCGCCAGTCTCTTGGCGTTGCGGCAGGGTCGGCCCACGGGTAATGCGCTCTTCCGACATCAACCCACAACGCAATCTTCGGTTTTATCCTACGAGCCGTGGTTGTAAACTCGGGGTGTTCGAGGCGGTAAAGGACTGATAAGCATCTTGTGATGCTTGGTGACTTTGTCCGCTAGTGCTAAGGGTAGGATACGGCCCTCCAAATTAACTAAATCAATTCGAAATAAGCAATTTAAAGCAATTGGCACCAATTAGTGCCAACTTTCATTTATTATTTGGCCCTGGGTGGGTGTTAGGGTTGGCTAAAGTTGGTGGAAATAGTTAAAATCCGCCACTCACTGATATTCGCCACTCACTGGTAAACCACGTTAAATTATTTTTATTAAATTAATTTATTATAGTAATACTTTTTTTTATATTAAGCTTATTTTATTAAAAGTCTTTTTTAAAATAGTTTAAAATTAATTTTATGCTTTTTTTAATATTATTTATAAATATAATTATTTAATTTAATAGCTAATTTAATATATTATAAAAAGTTATTAAATTAATTATTTTTAATTATTTTTGTTTTATTTTTTTTAAACTAATCAATTTTATTTATTAAATTAATTTAAATATAAATTTCTTTAAATTTTATTATATAAACTAATATTAACCTTTTTTATTTTAATTTTAAAAGTTTTAATTTATTTAATATTTTTTATTAAAGTTTTAAAATAAAGTTTAAAAAGCATTTTTATAATCTTTATATTTACTAAATACTTTTTACATTTTTGGTTTATATTTTTTAAAATGTTTAATATTAATATAATTTATAAAATAAACCTTAAACTATATAGAAGCCTTTTGTTTTAAAAAAAAAAGCTATATATATAATTTATTTAGTATTTAGCTATATTTTTATTTAATTAAAGTATTAATAAGCTTATATTTAAATAAAATGCACTTATAATTATTTTAAAGTTTTATTATAAAAAGTTAAGTTGTTAAATTTTATAATTCTTTTATTTTAAAATAAAGTGCTAATAATATTAACAGTAATTTAAAAAGTTTTAACTTTTTACTTAAATTATTTTATTTTTTTACTTTATAAAGCTTAAATGTTTAAAAAAGCTTTTAAATATAAAACATTATTATAAAGTTTTTAAAGCTAATTTAAAAAGTAATTATTATTATTAAAGCTGTTATTTAAATTTTTTATTTTCTATTAAAAGCTATATTAAAAGTGGTTTTTGAATTTAAATATTATATAAATTATAAAAAGGTTTATATATAATATTATTTAAAGTTTATATAATAATATATAAATAACAATAGTTAAAATATAATAATTAAAACCTTTTAAAGTTTTTAAATTTATTAATGGAAATTTATATTTAAAATATATAATTAAATAACAATAATTTAATAATAATAATTAAATAATAATATAAATTAATAATAATTATTAGCTAATAAAAGCTATTTATATTATTTAGCTATTTAATATTAAATATATCCTTGTATATCTATTCCTTTAACGTAGCTTATAAAGCTTAAAATCTAATTTTTATAATTTTATAATAAAAGCGCTGAATTTAGTATTTAATTTAATTAATTTTAAAGTAATTAGCTTAAAGTTTATTTTTTTTAGTTTTAGCTTAAGTAATCCTATAATTATATAACAATAGCTGAGTTTTATTATATTATTTATTGAACTAGTATATTAGCTCAATAAGGTTATTTTTTTTTTATAAAACTAACCGTTGATCCTATTTCTATTACAGTTTTAATATTATAAGTTTTTCATTTTATAGGATTTCTAAGGTATTACAGGGGCTTTTAAAAGTCAAGTTTAAATATTATATAGCTTACTTTAGGGTACTGTTATTTAAGTACTTAGTTTCAAAGTCATTTTGTTTATAAATAATTTAAATATTTTACTTTTAATAATATTAAAAAAACTAATTTTATATGGTTTTTTTAATATATATTTTATATTTATTATAAGTATACAAACTTTGAAAAATGATTTAATATTATATATATATTAAATAAATTTCTTTTATATTTTTCTTTAATTTGTTTTTTATATTTTATAATATTTATATAAGGGTTATTTTTACTATAGTAATCTTCATAATATTAATTTTAAAAGCTAATTAAAACATTTATTTTAAATATGTTTATAATTTTTCTTATTATGCTTAAAGGGTAAATAAATTTTAAAGGATAGTTTCTGTTAATTCTTATTTAAAGTTTTAAATAAAACGTTTTTTTTATTATTTTATTACTATAATCTATTATTATTTAAGCTTTTTGAAAAATTAATTAGCTTCTTTTTATTTTAATATATTAAATAATTATTATTATAATGTATTATTTAATTAAAAAGATGTATATTTATTAATGTATTTTATATATTAATAAAAGTTTTATTAATTTTTTATTATATATATATATATTATATATATTCTTTATATTTATTAAAGTAAAAGTTATTATATAAAGCTTTTTTATTAATATTATAAAATCTATATTTTTTATTTAAGTTTTTATTTAAATGCTTTTAATATTAATTACATATAGCTATTTTATAAATATAACATTTAGCTATAATTTCTTTTTATTTTTTTGATTATAAAGGTATTTTTATATTTAAAGCTATATTTGCCTGCCTAGTGTTATTAAATATTAGCTTTTAATTTCTTTATTTTTTTAAGCTATAATATCTTTTTATAAAATTCTTTTTTATTATAATTAAATATTTAATATTTTTTATATTTTTATATTAATAATATTAAGTTTTATCGAGCTTATATATTATGTTTATTAAATTAATTTATTATAATAGTATTTTCTCTTATATTAAGCTTATTTTATTAAAGGTGTTTTTAATATAATTTCAAATTAATTTTATATTCTTTCGAATATTCTTTATAAATATAATTATTAAATTTAATAGCTAATTTAATATATTATAAAAGGTTATTAAATTTATTATTTTCAATTATTTAATTTATTCTTTTTTTAAATTTTTAATAAAATATAAACATTTTAATTTTATTTATTAAATTAATTTAAATATAAATACTTTTAAAATCTGCTATACAAGCTAATATTAAGCCTTTTAATTATAATTTTAAAAGTTCTTCTTTTATTTATTATTTTTTATTAAAGTTTTAAAATAAAGTTTAAAACGTATTTTTATAATTTTTATATTTATTAAATACTTTTTATATTTTTTATTAATATAATTTATAAAATAAATCTTAAACTATATAAAAGCTTTTTTTAAAAAAAAAAACAAGCTATATATATAATTTATTTATTATTTAATTATATATTTATTTAATTAGAATATTAATAAGCTCATATTTAAATAAAGTGTATTTATAATTGTTTTAGGGTTTTATTATAAGGGGTTAAATTATTAAGCTTTATAATCTTTATATCTTAAAATAAAATATTAATAATAGTAATAGTAATTTAAAAAAGTTTAACTTTTTACTTAAATTATTTTATTTTTTTATTTTATAAAACTTAAGTATTTAAAAAAGCCTTTAAGTGTAAAACTTTGTTATAAAGTTTTTAAAGCTAAATTAAAAAGCTATTATTATTG
>LJJS01001368.1:756-20673 GCA_001447215.1 Diaporthe aspalathi
TGAATAGCTAAGAGTATTTTGCCCTCTTGGGATATAGGATATATGTTTTAGTTGTTGATTTGTAACGTGTTAAATATTTAAATAAGAGGAAGAATGCGAGATTAACGCAAAAAATAGAAACGCATTATATATACAAAACAGCTTGGCCTATATAAACCTTATAATTGCCAGCCCTTCTGTATGCACCCCAACTCCTTTAAATTAATGAAACTAATAAAAAATAAGTAATTAGGTATAGTTGGTACTAATTGGTGCTAATTTTTATTAATTATTTGGCCCTGGGGGGGTGCTATAGTTAGCTGAAGTTGATGAACTGGCTGAAAAGTGGCTACTTACTGATACTGGCCACTTATTGGTAAACCACGTTATATAAAGTAAATAAATATATAAAGCTATTGTTAACCTTTCGCAAATGTTTTAAAAAAAAGTAATTGAAATTTTTGCGGATAGTAAATAGTTAAATATAATAATAGAAGAAAATTAAAAGGTTAATTAAACAGCGAAATATACAATATGGCTAAAGCCCTGGCTGTTGTAGAAGCTATTAAATTGTTCTTGCACATCAAAATCCCCTACTTGCATATATATTTAACCTACGTAACAATTCGCACGGGTCACAACAGCCAAGTCTGTGTAAATCATCTACCCAAGAGCCGCGAGAGTTGATCGGAATCCTCCATTGGCACTAACAGCGGCCCCATTCACCCAACGGCCCTCCTCGCTTGCAAGGAAACCGACTATGTACGCAATGTCTTCAGGCTCTCCGAGCCGCGGGGCAGCCGATGCTCCGTTGACGAATGCTTCTTCACCCATCGCCGGCATCGTGTCAAGCGCCGCCTTCAGAGTGTCTGTGGCTGTAGGCCCAACCATGACGCTGTTGAAGGTGATACCCTTCGCGGAGGAATATGTGTCGGTGAAGGACCGCGTGAAGCTGTTGAGGGCCGCCTTGCTGGCACCGTAGGTAATCGTAGGCTCCGGGTTGGCAGCCTGTGACCCGATGCTCGAGATGTTGATGACGCGGCCGCCGGACTTCGGGGCCGCGTGCTCCATGAATTCCACGGTCGTCGCCACCGGGGCGTAGACGTTGGCGAGCATGATAGCGCTGAAGCTGGCGGGGTCCAGGTCTGAGGTCGGCTTGTAGTAGCTCTGGTCGCCCAGGATGGCGTTGTTGACAAGAATGTCGATGGTCTGAACGCCGAGAGCACCGAGCGATTGCTTGACGACCTTGGACCAGACGTCCGGGTCCAGCGCATCGGCCTTGATTGAAATTGCGTTCTTGACACCAAGTGCACGGCATGTTTCGATGGTGTCGTCTGCTGCAGATTTGTTGGCTGCATACGTGATGGCGATATTGGCGAGGCCCTTGCGAGCGAGGTGAATAGCGATTGCCTTGCCGATTCCTCTGGACGCTCCGGTCACTAAGGCGGTCTTCCCGGTCAAAGACCAAGGCTCAGTAGTACTGCTAGAGGCCGACATGGTTGAGAAGTAGTGAGATTAATAGCTGAAGAAAGAAGCGTTGAAAGGCTCAAGGTCTCGTCCACATCAGATCGTTGTCATCGGGATTATACGATTGTGTTTATATAACCCGATTCATTTTTTTAACTTACAATCAATGGCAACACGAAATTTCTTTCAGTGATGCATTATTCATAAGTTGCCGAGAGTTCAGTAAACACCGGTCAGTCTGCAGCCGATGGAACCCAGACCGGTCATTGCATTCCTCCGAGTTCTCCAAGACAACAAGATACTCTCGGCGACATTTGCTACCACGGACTGCCCGGAGGACCTGTCTTGTATCCATGTGCGCCAAGGATTTGTAATGTGTCGCCGCATAGAGTAAACTTAATATTTCAATAATGTTGTGAATTTAACACGTACCTTTATCAGAACTGAAAGTTCTAGTCAATCTCTAATTATGTCCTGCATTGTGGGTTTCCTCCCTGTGTTTGAAAGCGAAAATCATACATTGCAGATATTTATCAACGACTAGTAGAAGAGGTATCCATCTCAAATCGGAACTATTTGCCTGCATATGCTTGAATTTCATCTTGGAAACTCACCACATTAACCGTACTTGCACTCAAAAGGGAGCCAACATCCGCCCACCCACAATCTTGGGACCGCCCACCCAGTCCAAGTGTTTCTGAGGAAATTGTTAATAAATTTAAGTATTTATGAAAATAAATAAGCTCCCCTGTAACATTTCTTAACATCTTTTCTTTTCTCAAGCCTTTTAAAAGGCCCTCGTGGCCTTCAGACGGCCCTTCGAGAGGGTACTTCAAAAGGGCACTTTGAGAGAACCCTTTTTCTGCACTTCAAGACGGCCCTTAGTTTGTGCGTGAGAGGGCCCTTTGAGAAGGCCTTTCCTTTTGGCGCGTTCAGGAGCTTTAAGGCGCGTCAAGGGGGCTCTAGGGCGTCTTGAGGGGCTCTGGGGCGCGTTGAGCGGTTACGGGGCGAGGTAGGGTATAAGATTTTAGAGTAGACTGCATGCGGAATTGTTTATATGGGTTGGCGCACGCAAAAAGCTGGGTGGACGGTCCCGAGATCGTGGGTGGGTGGATGTTGGCTGATCCAAAGGGTCCTTGGGCGTTTACGACCGTGTGAAGGAACCCCTCGCAGTTCATTTTGTGCCCGGATCAAGAACAAAACAAACTTGGACATCATGCAGTGAAGAAGGCACAATGAAGGGCCAGATACGGGTTTGTTTCTGTCAACCACAGACCATGAAAGACAAGAATCCAGGGAAAACCCCACCGGTGGATCGGCACTGCTCTATTTGTCGTAGACGTACCCCCCCTCGCAATAATCCTCCCCTCCGAGCTGCTCTCCCTCGTCGGAACGTTCCTCCTCGTCGATGTGTCGATGTGCGTCTTCGACTTGGACCCTCGCGTTGGCACGGCTTATCGCCATGTCGCGCTGTCGCTTCGCCCAGTCGAGCCCATTCCGATATGCCGCAAGGCCTTCTCGGAAGCTATCGTCTCTGTCGGTTATAATCCACGATCCAATCAGAGCGGAGACGTATCTTGTGGCCCCAACCGGCCCATGACGGGTATCTTGGTTCACCTCGCAGTGAACAGTGTACATTTTCAAAACTCCACCAACCCAGGTGCAGGTGCTGGTGCGAGCAACCCGGGGAGCCCGAGTATGGCCTATTCCTGCAAGACCCGGATTGCTGCCGCTGCCTCCACCGGCCCTGAGAGTGTGGTCCCCGGAAGCCACAGCATCAGGCTTGTTCCCAAAGTCCCACAAAGCCTGCATCCCCCGGGCCGCGAGCGCGCCTTCATAGGCGGCCTGCACCTGCGCTACTGCCAAAGAGCCTTTATTGCCCTTGACGTCGATCACAAAGTTGGGGCAGATGAAGTCCTGCTCGGCTGTGGGAACGACGAAGTCTTGTAGCCGCCGGCGAGCGGATACGGCGAGCTCTACGGCGTGCGCACCATAGATGCGGTTCGGACATCCGTGCGCGATGCTGCCGTCCGTCAGCGCCGCCAAGCGACTCATCGTCCTCTGCTACCGGATAGCGTGGGATTGGAGTAGGGTCAATCTGTCGCCCTGGAGGACATCTACCAGGTAGAGCACAGAATAGTAATCGTCCGAAGCTTTTCTATAGGCACTCCGGAAGCTCAGGAAGTCCTCGGCCGGCTCGGCAGTGCGCGCAGCGGCCAACGCGGCTTGGATCTCGCGCATGTTTTCGGGGGGCTCAGGCTCGCCATCGATTGAGAAATACTCCAGGGGCGATATGTTGAAATCCAGGAGATGCTGCTCAAATGCAGCATCAGATGGGCCAATCCGATCTCCCGTGGGCTTCCTCCCGATGATAGTTGCTTGTGAGTCTCTAGCGCAGTGTGCAAACTTCGGAAAGTCAGTCGGATGGGAGCATGGACTTGAGAGTGAGAGGGTGGGTTTGGGTTGGGGGAGTCGTGTCAGAGTGAGGTATCAGGATTATCAGGTGGCAGATCAAAGGCAACGAACCCCTCGCAAATGACTGGGGCCAGGACCGCCGTGGCGCGAGAACCGCTCTATGTCTCGAGGTTGGACATCAATGTTAGGCTGCCAAGGGTCGCCAGCCTGGGCTGATTGACGAGAGGCTTCTAGACCATCTTCCCCTGGCTCAGACGCGTCATTGCGCCTGTCAAACTCAACGAGTGCTCCTCGGGAAAGGGGAACACGTGAAAGACCATCCCAGAAGTCTGGTCCAGGTAGGTCTTGATCAGACCTCTCAGTCCTGCGTCTACCCCGATCCATGTTGCACTCCATTAGATGGTGGACGCAACTTGGTTTTCAGTTTGTTGAATGGCCCACAGCTTTATGCGTAACTGCTCAAACTTGCGACCGGATTCGGCGAGACAACAGCAAGCCAGGGAGAGACAAAGAAAAAGCGTCTTACTTGATCCCAGCTTATGCCATCCATACAATGGAGGGTCATTCTACCCAGAAACATTCTCTACGTTGGAAGTATTACTTGAAACATGGTAACGTGTCATGAAAATATTATCTAAGTGCTTTAGTTAAGTATGCTGCCAATTATTGACAACCCTCTGAGACTGCCTCGATAATTCATGAACTCAACCATTTCATCTCACCAGCAGTGTTGGATTTTAAAATGGTATGTCCGCACATGAAAAACGAAGAGTACATTGGTACTATATTCAAATGTCACTCACATGGTAGCCATAGCAACCCTGAAAGTACCTAAGGCCAATCAATTGGACTATATGCCCAGAACGCATATCCGCAACTCGCAAACTTGATCGACACCCTTTAGTATTAGGCACCAATGTAGGAGCTGTTGGAATAGCAGAATAGGCCATTCAGCTGTGAGTATAGTACTATACCTAGGTTACGAGTGGCGCGACATCTGGAGCGGGCTGCAAATTAGGTAGGTGTGAAGTGTCTGATTTCTTGAATTTCGACGCCTGTACCACAAAGTCTTCCTGCTGATTTCCATCCTGGTACCATCGAGCGGGCGTTACGGAGTACATGAGACGAGAAAGGTGAATCGAGTTGAAAGGGTAACATGAGAGTCCGTTGGCTCGGGGTTGCCCAGCAACTGCACCTGTGCCGCACTGAGCGATGCCCAGCTGCAGCTGCATGTGGAAAACCAACACGGAATGCCGGCCTGCACGCTCACCTCCGAACCTGGCAGACTATTGATCTCACCCAGTGCCAGTCGGTGTCTACAGTTCACTCTGCTGCGCCCTTTCGACAATCCCCCCCCCCCTTCCATCGCGTGCTGTGATGCAAGCCGGCGACAATGGCAACCTGCACCCTCGACACTCAGATGGAGCGCTTGTCCGTCGACGGCGACCGTCAGGACGCACAGGAACAAAAGAGGTCAAAGGCATGGTCCTTCCCATCACCCCCGTGCAAATTAGCCAATGTCATTGCCACTAATACAGCATCAATCGCAGGTGAAGACCCTGACCAGATCCCTCTCGCACGCCTCGTTCCGCCCGAAACTCCTCAAGGTCGCCCTCCAAAACCAGCTCGGCAGCAGCGCCTCAGGCCCCCCGAGCAGGAATGCCTCCCGTGGCGCAGATAAGCCCGACGAAGCCTCAGCGGCAACAGAGCAGAAACCGGCAGCCCTGGTCAGGCAGTCCGCGGCCAAAACCTTCCACCTGGGCATGTTCGAGATCGGCAAGCCCCTGGGCAAGGGCAAGTTCGGCCGCGTCTACCTGGCCCGCGAGCGCGAGCACGGCTTCATCTGCGCCCTCAAGGTCCTGCACAAGGGCGAGCTGCAGCAGGCGCGCGTCGAGAGGCAGGTGCGCCGCGAGGTCGAGATCCAGAGCAACCTGCGCCACCCAAACATCCTCAAGCTGTACGGGCACTTCCACGACACCCGGCGCGTCTTCCTCATCCTCGAGTACGCCGGCCAGGGCGAGCTGTACAGGCACCTCCAGAAGGCGGGCCGGTTCGCGGAGCCGAGGGCGGCCCGCTACGTCGCGCAGATGGCGAGCGCCCTGGCCCATCTGCACCGGAAGAACGTCATCCACCGCGATATCAAGCCCGAGAACATACTCGTCGGCGTGCACGGCGAGATCAAGATCTCCGATTTTGGGTGGAGCGTGCACGCGCCGGGCCAGCGGCGTGCGACGTACTGCGGGACGCTGGACTATCTCCCGCCCGAGATGGTGGGGGGCGGAGGGTCCGGGGCAGATGGGTCCTACGACGAGAAGGTGGACCTCTGGTCCCTGGGGGTGCTGATGCACGAGTTCCTGGTGGGCGAGGCGCCGTTCGAAGACACGTTTGTCATGACGACTAGGAAGATCGCGAGGGGGGAGATGAGCATTCCGTCTTTTGTCAGCGACGGCGCTCGGGATCTTATTAAGAAGGTTGGTGAGCTCGAGGCTGTTCGGCTTGGAAAATGTTCTGACATCAACAAGTTGCTCGTCGTCGACCCAAGTGGAAGACTACCCCTCGCGCAGGTCCTCCGGCATCCGTGGATCCTCAAGCACTGCCAAGCAGTGGAGCAGACTACGGGCTCTGAAGCCTGACGACCGTGCCTGGACATGGTTACCATCCATGATGCGGGAGCGGCGCTAGGTTTGTGCCAGCACAAATTGGCAGTCGTCGACTTTCGTACTTTGGACAAGCTTCTGCAGGAGCTGGGACATCTGGCCGTCTCTACCTTTCCCCACGGTCTATCACCATCTATCCTTCGCCCGCCGCGCGTCGACATCTTCAACGAAGTCGCTCATGATCTGATACCGCTCATCTAGCCTGTGCCTCGCCCTCAGCCCCAGGGGGATATCTTCGTATTCGTCCTTCCTCAACTTGTTCCACCCCTTGCCTCTCATCGGCGGCATCCTCACGGTCCGGTCGTTCTCCGTGTACAACAGGCCGTCTCCGGTCTCCATGAGGCTGGCCTCGAGCGGGAGAGTCGAGTAGCCGGCGCCAGGTTCTCCCTGTCCGAACGCGCAGCCGAAGACCGGGTCGACCTCGGCGACAGGGCTGCGAGTGATTGATGCTGGCGTTGAGGAGAGGCTTGCTTCGACCACGCCCCCGGAGATGCCAATGTAAAAGTTGGGCGCCAAGGGGGACGACCGCGCCATGCTCCACACGCCTGCGTAGGCGTCCTTGCGGGGCAGGGACTTGGAGAAGAAGAACGTGCCGTTGGGGCGGTAGTAAAGGTCCCGCGACTGCTCGTGCCAGTTACACATGCCCCCTGGAGGCTGGCGCCTGCACTGACTGTCGGTGTTCGGGGTCGGGCGTTCGAGGAACGGCTGTATGGGCTTCGGGAAGGGCTGGTCGGAGCTGCATGGCATCGCCGCGGTGTGGTAGTAGTCTCGAGACCAGCGGAAGTCAAAGATCTTGACGCACGCGCCATGGGCGCCGCCGGCGACAAAATGGCTGGTTCCGAAGGGAAGTAGTGATTCGAATTCGGACCAGGGGTCGATGTTGTCGCAGTAGACGAGGTCGAATGGCGACTGCGTGCGGAGATCCTGCAGCCTCACCGAGCCGTCGCGCCAGGCGGTCAAGAGCAGGCTTGAGTTCCCGCCGGTGATGGAGGACGCCTCGATCGGTGCCAATGAGTGGGTGCACAACCTGCCCTTGTCATAGCTGATGTCGAACTGTTCTTCCAGCGTGGCGTTCTTGTAGGATGACAATGTTTGGAGTCCCGATGGGGTGATTGTAGCGTATCTGAGTTGGTACGGACAGCCCTGTAAAGCTAGGGCCATCACGTCCTCGCCCATCCATCGTGCGTGCCCTAGATTGGCGTTTGGATGATCGAAATGATGGGTTGCCAGGTCCAGATAAGCGGAAGGTGGGACATCAACTCCAGGCTCCTCGGGTAAATGGTATAATTGTACCCCTGCCTTGGTAGCGGCAGCCACAAGCCTTTTCCGAGCAAGCACATCAACAGAGTTGATGGTGCCTTGGTTGAACTGTGTTGTTGGGCTGATGTCTCCGGACTCGTCCGCAGAAGCATGCTCTGGGCTAAAATCCGCCAATTTCTCGCCAAAGCCCTTCTCACTCAGACTCAACAGGGCGAGGTTGCCATTATCTCGGCCCACAAGTGCTCCCAATCCATTCCCGATACCGTCCACAATGGAGACGGCCTTGATATCATCACGGCCAGCCGAGTAGCCTAGGTCTTTCCCATCCAGTCGGCGCCAGACGACCTTGTCGTGATAGGAACCCTCCCGGCCAAGCCTCCGGCTCCGGGCCACAAAGTTCTCACCAGCTCCCCAAACCACCAACTCTTCTTTTTCCAGAAAGTCAAAGTGGGCGTCCAGGACAGGGTGGTATGGGGCAACCTGACGGCGGCGGGGGGCTCTTCGATGGTCAAGGTTGGCCTCAGGCAGCAACGCCTGGAAGGACAGAGACCGGCGATCCCAGGCACGACTCTGCGAGGTCAGGGAGCTGGCTATCTCGCCCCATCTCGGGAAGGCGGATGAGCTCGACGACGGCACAAAAGGGATGGATATGGATGGAAAACGGGACCGAACAAAGGCACGCCAGCCGCCCTCATGGTCTGCTCGGATGAGGGAGCCGAGGCGTCTGTTGGCCAGCAGAAGGGCTCGGATGTCCTTTGCGGTCTCCAGGTGGACAATAATAAGGAGGAGGACGTCATCTGGTAGGGCGTCGAGCATAGTGTGGGTGGTTGAGGAGGACAGCAGAGCCTGATGAAGCCTGCTGGGCTCGGATGAGAGCTATATTGTGGTTTGGATCCTCAAACTAAACGAAATCAGAAGATGGGTTTCATTAGCTGTGAATCGGGACTTTTTAAAAAAGAAAGGATTTGGCTGGACTCCAAGAGACTTTGCAGAGGCGTGGTTTGAAATGTCTAGAAACGGACTCGGACGCAAGGAACGTCAACTGTCAAGGACAATGAAGTCATCAGGACCCCTGAAAACTCCAACTCTCAGGGCTGATTTAGCGGGTCCAGCACCCAGGCAGCACTCTGGGGCTCTCCTTAGTCAGCACTCCAGGACAAGCCCAACGTCAACCGCCACAATTCTGACGAAGTCAATGTTTACAAGGAGGAGGCCCCGACCTGCTAATCTTCGGCTGCACAGACTCACCATGACATTCCCGAGTGTGAGCTCTCACGCTAGACAGCCTTCACGGCTATAACTTTGCTCTCTTGAGCTCAACTTCCACTACTTTGTAAAATTTCCAGAGTTTTTTCGTGGTGCTCTCAAGTGCTTGACATGACATTGGAAATCCAGTCTTGTCAGGATTACGACTACTTAGTAAACGCCTGCGTGCCCAGCTATAAGGCAAAAACAGCTCAAATGAAGCACGCACTTTTATGAATGTTATGCTTCTCGACCCGTCCCGCTTGAACCCGAGACATCAGCTGGACGCGCGAAGGCTCAAAATATCTACTGGCACACAATTAATTGTGAACCAATCACTCAACCTTGTTGGTCGATCTGTTCCTAGACCATGCCCTGGCAATGGTCGAATAGTGTAAGTTAACACTGGCACAGGTACCACAATTAAATATCAAGCTGTTGTCTTCTCTCATTTCACCAACTCCCAATGATCCACCCACGTTTGTTCCTCAAAGTCCGAAATATCAGGAGAGAAATAACAGACCACCTCGCAACACGACGGATTCCAGGCGAGGACATGGAGCAAAACTGTATCAACAGCCGAAGCCGGGTGAAATTCACGGTGAAGGAACCGGCCAGAAACCTTTGACAGATGTGGTGACCAGGCGGAGCGCGATGGTGATGAGAAAGTATTTCCCTCTGGCTGGGCGTCCGGCACACCCGAGCCTCGGACGGCCGCTTGGATCCAGAGCCCTGGGGCACTTCATCACGACAGGCGAGCTCCATAAGCACATGCGGCTCGGTCAGTCTCTATAAGTAGTCTGAACGCACGGGCTGGGCGTGGCCGCAGTGCACGGGGTGCCGGGAGGGTGATCACGCGCAGCTATGCTGCCGTCGTGTCGCGGAATGTACGACTCAGGTTGAATCCCTGAGGACTGAGTATACGCTACAATGTTATACCGGCTGCAGTCGCCAGCATTCCAGATGTTGCTTAATTCCATGGAAGAGGAGGCAGGCGTTGAAAATACAACAAGGAGAGGAAGGTAGAGGAGGTTATTTGCGTATGGGCCTTTCAAGTTGTATGTGATGAATTGATTGAAGCACGGATTGGCGGCCGAATTCGCTTAGCGATAAAAGGACGACATGGAGAAAACCGAGGGAGTTAGAGGCCTTACAGATACAGAAGCTTGAGAGGAAATATGGGCAAATGAAATGCGCAGCAAGGTAAAATGTCTCTGTCGGGCTCTATAATTTTGGACAAGATACTCGAGCCACAATTCCTCACGCCGGTAGTCTCCATAGCCTAAGCCCTAGAGACCGAAACAGTCGCAACGGTAATCGAGCACCAGGCTTTGGTGCTCTACGAGTGGTGGTGGTTTAGAAATTGGAACACTGCCCAGCCGGTGTCTGATGAGACAAGAACTATATTCCTTCCATATTATATCGGCTATCTACAATTCACGTACTGGTCGAGTTGACCCTACACAAACGCCCATTCTCGCTCGGCAGAGTATCCGCCGTCACCACACTCCAGAACTCGCTCCCGACCGCCGTCGCCGCGTAAAACACGTCGCCCGGGTCGTACCTCCTCTTGATCTCCAGCAGCCGCGGGTACTTGTCCCCGTAGAAGGCCCGCTGGAAGCCCGGCTCGAGGCGGTCCGACTCGGCGAGGTAGCTCCCGGCCCCGGGGCTGACGTCGCGCCACCGCTGCATGTCCCCGAGCGTGAACCCGCGGCGGGCCTCCCAGACCTGCGCTGCCGTGGCGTTGACGCTCCAGCGCACCGCCTGGATGGCGAACAGGAGGTTGTCGCGCCACGCCGGGTTCACGGCGTTGTCCGGTGGGTCGCCGCCCCCGTGGCAGTCGGCCTTGATGTTGAAGCCGACGAAGGCGCGGCCGCGCTCCGAGGAGAGGCGGATCTCGGCGAAAGTCGCGTTGAGGAGGCCCGGGTCCGCGAAGTTGGCCCGCGGGAAGAGCCGCGACCCGACGGCGTTGTTGACCTTCTGGACCACCTCGAGCGGGAAGGACTCGGCCCAGGCCGGGTAGAAGGAGTCGTAGTGGGTGATGTTGGGGTCGACCGAGATCCCGAGGGCGCCCAGCCGGGCGAGCCAGGGCTGCAGGATCGCCTCGGTCTCCGCGAGGGTCTTGTTCGGCGCGAAGAAGGGTGTCATCTGGAACGTCCAGACCCCCTGCCTCGGGTTGTTTGGGAGCAGCACGAAGTACGCGTACGTCCCGAGGTCCGCATTCCTGGGGAAGTAGTCGAAATAGGCGCGGACGCCGGCCCAGAAGGACTCGTTGCCCACCGCGGTGGTGTCGAACGAGAACCTCGACGCCGTGGTCTGCATGTCCGGGAATGCCTTGACGGTCACGGAGGTGGCGACGCCGAATGTGCTGCCGCCGCCCCCGCGCAGCGCCCAGAACAGGTCTGTGTTTTGGGTGAAGTCAGCTGTCACAAAGTTCCCGTCCGGCGTGACGACTTCGAAGGCGAGGACCTGGTCGGCCCCGGTGCCATAGATGGAGGTAAGTGGGCTGTGTCCGCCGCCTTGGATGTAGCCGCCCATCACACCCACAGTCTACGATGTTCGGTTAGTCCAACAAACCACAGCTCGTTTTCCTCCAAATTCGCAGAGAACGCGACTTACCTGTCCTTCTCCGCCGACCACGACCTTTCCCTTCTCGCTGGCAGCCTTGTAAACCTCGAACGCCTGCACCCCCGTCCCGCACTTGAAGGCAGCACCAGAGTAACCGCTGGCCTCACCCTGGTACTCAGGGATGTACCGAATCTCCTTGAAGTGCCTCGTCCAGATGCTCAGAGACTCACCGCCGCCGGACTTCCCCGAGAAGTCGTGTCCCGTGTTCTTCACCACGAGCCGCACGCCCGTGTTGCGCGCAAAGTTGACGCCCGCCTGCACGTGCCTCGGCGTGGTGGCGTTGATGACATACATGGGGAACCCGCCGGCCGTGCAGCCCTTGCTGTCATATACGCTGGGAGGGGAGCAGGTGAGGCCCTGGTAGACGGGCGAGAGCATCTCGATTGGGTCCTCGAGGTGGATGTACGAGTTGGTCCAGTTTGCCGAGATGGCGGTGCACTCGGCCGCGTCGTAATAGGGCCCGTCGTAGCAGACCGCAGCGCGCGGGTGCGGCTTGAGGAGGTTGCCGTCCACGGCCTGGTTGAGGGCGGCCCACGTCTCGTCCGAGGGCCAGTCGGCATCGCCTGGGTATACTTTGCAGGAGCGGTTCGCGGCGGCCTGGCTGCGCGGCGTCAGGGAGCCGGGCTCGAACAGGTGCTTGGAGCCGCTGGGTAGTGCCTCGATGTCCACCGCCGTGAGCTGCTCCATCTCGGACTCGAAGAGCTCCGGCGCGGCCTGGCTACACCTCGCCAGGAGGAGGCTGAGAAGGACGGAGACCCGAGTAGCTGCCATGGCCGGATCAGTAATGTTTGAGTTCCGGAGGCGACAAACAGAGGATGACACCACTCACCAGAGGAAAAGGCCCTGAAGCCGTCATATGGGCAATCGCACTTTATCAGCGTTCCAACGTAGTCAAAATATTTGGGTCCGCCACCGAGCGGACTGGGCCTACGGCCTCTTGGCTTTGCAACCTCATTTCCTACTACCGGGACTATCTCCATTTGCCTCCCCATAGTTTTGAGGGCCGCTCCGGCGCCCGGTCAGCACTAGGCGATTTCGGTGGTCAACCCGGGGGGCGGGAGTCCAATGGCAGCCCGCCCCGCCGCCGATCTCCTCGGCGTAAAATACTCTTCCGCGTGGGAAGTTCAAAATTCTGCATCGTGAATGCGAAGGGAATGCGAGCAAGGGCCGGCAGATGATCTGGCTCCTAGGCGGTAGATGATCCTTTCCCGATGGACACCACGGGGTGAGGTCACGTATCTTGCTGTTCCGCTGTAACGGCTGGCGTACAGCTGACGAGGGAGTGAAAGACAATTATTCCCCAGGGATATTGAGTCGGTCCCCTGCTGGTATACCCTTAGAGCAACAAGTGCGGAAATGGAGCCATATGCATGTCGAACTTGTGTTGACGCACAAAATCCTCTGATGAACCTGGGGCCTGCGTACAAATGGAGACGACTCCACGTTCACGTCTCGGCTCCATGCATAAAAGCCGAATATATGGCTGGGAAAGTGATAACCTTCTCCAAAAACATGTCGGTGCTGAGTACACCCCTGTTAGTTACGAGAGATAACCTTTCCTCGGCGGCATGCAATCTTCAGATCTACGCGGTCATGTGCTGGGTAATCCCTCAATGCGCGGATAAGTACGGTCTCCTGATATCAAAGCCGGTTCTCCCAGGGCTGGGGACCTCAATCTAGGAAACAACAGCACCACAGTGCTGAGCGTCGTTATGGACTCGACAAGGGAGAGGCGGATATATCGTGCTTGGAAGTAGCATCAAGTTGCCTTTGTCCCTCTGCTTTCCGTCCCGTATCATATTCATGGCACCCTTAGACGAGGATTGGGCGAGATTGTCCTTGCCCAATTGCCCAATGGCCCAGGGCTAGATCAATATGCAATATCCATGATAGTCACACATTTGAAAAGCCCTACACTGCCATGTTCTCTGACTCAATGCAAGTTGCGGACTTGAACCTGCTCATATCAAGAGGTCTGCTCCCGTCGAAATCGGCAGCCAAGGGACCTACCTATGAGCAACAGTGCACATGCCGGGCCCAGGCGGATCGCACGCTCATGCGCAGGAAACCTTGTAGGTTAGCTGGAGGCAACGCATCGCGGCTAAGAAGCAAGGTACGGCACAGCAAGATTCCGGGCTGGCAAGTTCGCAGGTCCTGGGGGATCCTGCGTCCAGGGTCCTCCGATCCGTCCTCGTTCTCCTGCCGATGACGTCGCTTCTTCCCGACCGGCTGGCTGGCTATCTGTGGAAGAGTCAGCCGTCCAGCAACGTGATCCCTTATCGCGGTGCTCATCCAGACAAGCTCGCAGTCAGATGTTCAGTCAGGCGCCGGGCCGGCCGTCAGCAAAGCGCAGGCAAGGGTGGAGGGAGGGAGGGCCCAGAAGGACGAATGAGATGGTGGTCTGTGGGAGAATGGGAGAGAGGTGGTAGCGCAAGGTTGCTGTATGCATGCAGTGCTACGTGTTGCATGAAGGGGTCATGGTTGACCCTTGCAGCCAGCCCAAGGGCATTTGCCGTCGGGAGGGCATTGAAACCGCAGCGATGGACTCCATGCTGCTGATGAGTTATGTGGATCGCACTGCTTTCGCGGCGCATGCAGTATTCACTGCGAATGCCAGCATGGAAAGCTCATAAGTATGACTTACAAGCCATAGTGTATAGGCCACGAATCACCCACCACCAGCTTCGGACGTCGCTAGCGACCAACCGTCGTGTTTCGGCCTGTCTCTTCTCGGGACGGGAGCACTATTATAGCGCAACAAACCAAACGTCCTCTGCCCATAGCGTCAACGACGGGCGCAGTCTGCGCAGTATGGTTACACATAGGGCTCACAGGCGGCAGGACACGAGATATGGTCGCTAGTGTGTAATCAGTCCCCCCTTTCCTAACGACCCAGTGGATCTCCCTGCATGCTGTCAGGTGGACAGATGAGGTAGGCTCTGTGGACTGGGCTGACTGGGCTGCAGTCGGGAGGGAGTGGGACTGTGGTCTCTACGTGGGGGGTCTTGGGTGATAGGGAAGAGATGAGGAGCGAGAGTTGAGCATGTGAGATCAGGGAGATGCCCGGGGAGGAGCTGCAGCTGCATCGGACATACTGTGTGCATGCTGCTTGGTCCCGGCTGGGAGGTGGATTGTTAGTCTGAGTGCTTGCATGTCAACTGTTGTTTGAGTTCCCAGGACCCCATCCGCTGGGTCCATCCACCAGGTCACTCACCTTCTCGAACAAACATAAATGCGGGAAGCGGTCTGATAATCAGGTCCAGCCGAGGGAGCATGTATGCGTGTATGAGCGGAGCACACACGTACAGAACGCATGTACCAGCCCGGACCCGACCAGCAAAAGACATGTCTCAGGAACCCGCCTCTGTTCGGGGCGATCAATATCAGGTAGAAACAAGAGAAAAGCTGGGCGAGACAGACAGGACAAGGGGGTTGTTCATGTTGAGAGTGGCCAGTCACAGCAGAGATGCCCGGTGACTGCTACCTATGTGTATGTAGGTTTACAGAAAGAGTAGGGAGACTGAGGGGGGGGGCGGATGCATGATCTCCAGCTGAGGGAGACGGGACGGGAGACGCACACGGTCAGGACGGTACCATAGTATACGGAGTACGGAGAACAACACGACAGGACGATACACCGCACACAAAAGCACAAGGTGGGGTTGAGGATGGCGAGGGATGGCGTACGGTCGAGACTGATTGGCCAGAGGGGGTGGTCTCCAAAACGGCCGTTCCCTTTTCTGCCTTCCCTCCCTTGCATTGGACTGCATTGGACTGCATTGGAACTGCATGGAGTCAGGGATGGGCATGTCTGCTAAGTAGCCCACCAGCCCACCAGCCCACCAGCCCCTCCATTTTGCATCTCGAAAGAGGCGAGAGCTCTCCCTAAGTGTATTCCCAGATGGAGGGGGGACCCCCTTCCTCTCCCCCTCTCCGTCCACACAAACACTCCCACACACACACACACACACACACCTTGATGTCCATCTCCCTCAGGTCTGTTCTGTCCCAACTCGTCCCTCGACTGCATTTCGAAACCTTATTATTGCAGAAGAGAGAGGGTGAAGGTGTGGTGTGTGTGTGTGCGTGTGTGTGTGTGTGTGTGTGTGTGTTACTTGGACTGACTTGACCTGCCTTATGGTTACTGTTGGTACTTCAAATATCCATCTCATATAACCTACTAGTAGACATTCACCCGGATATCTGGCTACGTAAATACCTATAGCCATTCACTCCAGCGTACGGTTAGTTTGTTTGGTTTGTAGGGCAGGAAAGGTGGAGAGGATAGCAACGGAACCAGATCGTATGCGCTTCCCTTCCCCCAAGCCAAACCCATCCATCCGTCCACATCCACATCCTCGTCCTCGTCCACATCCATACCCATATCCGCATCCCCCCCCCCACTCATTCCCTCTCTCCACTTCCTTATCCTCACCTCCCCACCTGCCAAACTACGATTGCATTGCGGTCGCTCCGCTTTGACGCTGTTTGTCGCAATACCTTGATCCTTCCTGATCCGCATGACCATCAGTCACCAGTATCCATCCATTCACCCATTCATCTTCCATCATCCATCCATCCATACCGACCTGCTGGAATAGCCTCAACTCTACCTTACCTTACCCATCGCATCATCCCATCCGACCAGCCCTTGAAGTCATCCTGTACCCAACACCCAACTCAATCGTGCGCTTAATCGTGCACTGGCCTGGCTGTAGCGTCTTGTCCGTCATATCCGACCACAAACAGGACCAGACCAGACAGACAGACAGACAGACAGACCACTCAGAGCCCGTCGCGACAGCCGCCCAGCATCGAGCATTCAGCTCGCCTAAGCGCAGCTCAGCATATCTCCTCAAGCTCAGCCCCAGATCGCATCACCAGGCACACATACTTCTCACCCACCCACTCACTCTGTTGTCGCGATAAGCGGTGAACAACGTCATCGCGATTGCGACTCGGAACAGCAAACCAGCTGGAACAAGAACGAACACTACTACTCTACGCTGCTCTCGACCTTGAGGCACCCAAACACCAAACACCAACAACCAACCCACACCCCCCCCTTCACCTTCAGCCCCCCCTCCCCCCGTTTTCCGCGCCACCCGCCCGTCGCCCTATCTTGTGTGTGTCGTATATCCGTCCACCCACCTACTCCCTCCCTAGCTATCTGCCCCTCGCCGTGCCCAGACACCCCGCGAGGCACTCAATGCAGTCGCTTGTGACTGTCAACAACAACGTCAGCCTCAGCCTAGTCAGTGTGACAATCGCACCAAGCACCGCCCTCGCCATCTTCACCATCGCCCTCGTTTTCCTCGCCCTGTACCTCCCGCCCCTGCCATTCCGCAGCGCGAGGCTTACCGACAAGCAGCCCACATCACTCTCAAGGTACAACTGCTGCGGCGACAACGTCGCCGCCTACCCCGCCGGCGACTACCGCAGTCGCTTCGCCTCATACTTCGACTACAACAACACCTGGTGGTATCCATACTGGAGTCGCAACAGCGCGCGCGACCCGATCGAGCTGCGCGACCACCCCCCACTGACCGAAGGCCTCCCCCAGCCCCGCGCGACACTCGCACTCGACGACGGCCGTCGCAGGTCGGCACCCGCATCGCGCATAGTCTTGCGCGCCACCCGGAGGACCGCCGGCAAAACCAGCAGGACCGGCGAGAGCGACAGAGGGAAGGACAGCAGGCACAACAAAGACAAGCGCGACAGTGATGCCGTTCGACCCCCGAGATCACCTGGACGCCTCTCTGCACGACTTCGAATCGGTCAGTCGCTCGCCGCCGCCTTGTCTTCGCTACCCTTCGACCCACAGCGGATTCCTCAAGAGCGATACAGAGGCGGACCTGAGCGAGATGGAAAACTCGACGGCCTCCGCAGGTGGCTACAGCCCTCCGGCCTGGAGGCGCCTCGGAAACGGTGATAAGAGCAGCGGCTTCTGGCGCAAGGGCGACAACCTCCTGGGGTACGCCGGCCTGCCGCCCAACTGGCGCAGCAGGGAGTCCAGCCCGGCGTACGACAGCGTGGACGAGGACTGCGACGATGACGAGGTCCTCGCCGCCGCCATCCGCACGAGGCTGCCCACCGGGAGCATGAGCCCGGAGAAGGAGAGGAGCCCGGAGCCGGACTACAGAGGTCCGCGCTTCCACGGCAATGGACATGTGAATTCCAAGGCGGCCGCGGGTGTCATGAGGAACGGAGAGGTTCGCATCAAGAGCGAAGAGCCCTCCATGGAGGACATGAAGGCGACCCTCGCCGCACTGCCGCAGAAAGACGATCCTGAGAACTGCACGTTTCCCTGATCTCGCGGGAAGTGGACATATTACTGACAATTGCTTATAGATATCCGATTCGCCGTCCGCGCAGAGGTCCAGCAGCGCACGGAGCCCATAGAGGCCGTCATCAACCACGTGCGCCGCGCCTACCGGTTCGTCACCAAGAGCTGGTCCTCCATAATACTGTCGGCCATCGTCGCGTTCCTGTCGGTGTCGGCCGCGCGCGCCTTGTTCCAGCCTGCCTACGGCCGCCCCGTGCCCGACCTCGTCAAGGTCGCCGGCATCGCGCGCAGCTTCGAGCCGCTGATATACTACAGCGAGCATGGTGTCGCCCAGGTCGGTGACCTGCAGGCGACCGGCGTCGCGGTGTGGGACCTCGGCGAGAGCGTGCGCAGCAGCAACCTGACCAGCGGACCCATCATTGTCAAAGAGCTCGACGAGCTCAGCGACAGTCTCAAGACGCTTGCTATTGAGCTGACCAAGTTCTTTGCCAACGTCGACGGGGATATCGACAGGTGATTTAGTCCCATGCCGCTTACTCTCTCGTCCACAGTGCATGCTTGCTAACAACGCATATCTTAGTATCCTGATTGTCATGGACTGGGCCCGTCGCGAACTCTCCCAAGTGGCCTCCCTGCCCTCGCCACCCCTGACGTCGGCCTTTGACAACATCCACACGATCCTCACCACGGCCGGCGTGCTAGAGACGCCCACCGGCACCCCGACCCGCATAGGCGCCATCGCAACGTCCGTCTTCGGCATGTCCAACCCGCAGCGCACGCGCCAGACGCTGCAGCGCACCTTCAACGAGTTCCTCGCGGTGCTGGAGGAGGCCATCAACAACGAGCTGCAGCACAGCCTCGCGCTGTTCGGCCTGTTCGAGAGCATCGACCACCAGTTCCTCAACCTGGCGCGGACGGTGGTGCGCGAGGCCAACGCGCAGGACGAGGTGCACGCGGACCAGCTGTCGTCGCTGTGGACCAAGATCCTGGGCCCGCGGGCGAGCGACGTCAAGAAGTACGAGAGCAACCGGCTGCTGCTGCAAAACGTGCGCGAGAAGACGGTGCGCAACAAGGGCATCCTCGTCGAGCACAACCACAAGCTCCTCGCGCTCAAGGCCAACCTCGAGAGCCTGCGCCGCAAGCTCGTCAGCCCCCTCGTCCGCAGCGTCAACTCGTCCACCCTCACCGTCGGCGAGCAGATCCGCGGCCTCGAGGACGTCGGCGTCTACCTCGAGGGCGTGCGCACCCGCCAGAAGGGCAAGCTTATGGAGATGCTCTACGGCGGCAGCGTCGCAAGGGATAGGCTGATCGAGCAGAGGCCCATCGGGGAGTAAAGACACCCTCGCTCCCCCGCAGCTCGGATGCTCTCAGGATAATCGCAAACCCTGGACAATATTGTAAGAATAACAAGCATGGCGTGCGCCAGTCTGGATGGTCCCCAGTGTAGCACGGCTCCCCCAGCCTCCTGCACATTTTTCGGAAAATGGGTGCCATCACACATTAGTATGGCGAATGGGTATCTCGAGAGGCCTCGCTCAGAGATGGCATTTCTTCTGGCAGGCACTGTGGCATGAACTGGGGACTCATAGTAAGCCCGTCCACACGTTCTCGACCCTGCGATATTTCTCCCACAGCGCGGCGGTCGGCACTAACCTGGTCCTCAAGCTTGTCTTTCGAGGAACATTAGAGCCACCTTGCGCTCTCTGGATCCGCATCCCCCGGACTCCTGACTACATGGGGTATAACGTTGTGCGCGATGGGCAATCTTCAGTTGTACAACACTGACAGGCCTCAATCTCGGTGGGCATGTCCTGACATCATGGCTTTGTATGAGCACACCAGCGCTCAATCGCTGCAGCAATGAATGCAGTGCAATGCCTGGCGATAGTCGACCAGACACCACCGATTATCAACCCATTTTACACACAGAGCCCACATCGGAGTCTGCTCTTCCCACTACCTTTCACCCACCGGCCAGCC
>LJJS01001374.1:1122-39893 GCA_001447215.1 Diaporthe aspalathi
CTTAGATTAACTGCTAAAAAGCTGTTTATACTATCTAGCTATCTGGTAATAAGTATGTCCTTATATATATGTCTATTCTTTCAGCCGTGTTATATAAGGCTTACTGGCTTACTAGGCTTACTAGTAATCCAGTGATCCGTGGTGATCTATTTGGCTTACCTGGCTTACGCCAAGACTGGTAATCCAAGTGATCCTGGCTTAGGTATTCCAGTAGTTATGTGATAGTGGCTGGGTTCTGTTATGCCGTTCGTTTGGCCGGTGTGCTGGCCGAGTAGGGTTGTTCCTTCTGCAGAACTAACCGCTGTTCCTATTTCTGTCAGGGTCGTGACATAAAGGGACCGCTTGCATTTTAATTTTTTTTTTAAAAACAAAGAGAGAGATGTGTCTGGATTAAAAACAAAACCAACAAAACCAACTAGGTATTCAGGGTCCTTAGGGAGTTGCAAAGGGGAGGGGGTAACCTTCACCGCTGTCTCTGCTTCTTCCCGGCGGAGGAAGGCGAAGGCGTTGAGCTGTGGGCTTGGCCTGGTTAATGTCATAAGGCGCCCGATAAAAGACCTGGGCATAGGAAGTTTCCTAGGCGCCCCCCTGCCATGTCATGTAATGCCACGAACGGGTGTGTTGCACACGCAATCAACTCCAGGTCCACTGATCGCCTTGCCACTGGGGCAGAGATTTTCATCGGGCGGTGCATTCATGGCCGAGCCCCCACCATTTCCCGCAAAATACCGAGCGGCGATACTGTATATTCGGCATTGATTTCGAGGCCAAGCTCGTTCCATCTGACGGCCCGCCCCGGTGTTAGACGGTCTATTCGACTGGTATCGGACAGGCCAGGCGGCTTCGGACCATGAGCTCCCGGACCTCGGGAACCAAGGCGGCCCCGATGGGCCAGCAGGCATGACACGATGTGCATGCTTGAGTCACACTGAACCAATGAGATCTGTCCCAAATCAGGTGGGTCCCGGCCCGTACTTCAATGCCTCTTCCGTGGTTCTGTTGTGACTGGCCCGATTCGGGGCAAGCTTGGCCAACGTATGCATAGAATGCGTATCATTGTGAGGTCCGTCCGCTGGCACTTGCGTATCCGTTACACGAGAGCTGCATGGAAGGCTAGGGACAATCTCTTGTTGGTGCACAGTCCACACAGTATCCACATTCACTGGATATAGCCTAAGCCAGTATGTCTCCCTGCTCGTTGGATATTGAGCCCCCGGTCCACAACTGCTGCCCGGCTTGATGAGGAGCGTTTTCGTCCGAAACTGATATAAGGACAAAGGTGCGCCGTATACCATTATTGTCTTGAGCTTTGATGTCAGGATTCATTGTCAAACGACTCACCAATCGAGAGAAAGATCTGTGTCCCTATCTTTCCATCTTGTTTGGCTCCGAGAGGTCTCGTCGCTGTTGTCGAACCTACCATCATGGCTGTCCCACTGAAGATGATAGCCGACCAGCAGGCGGCCAAATTTCCCTGGCTCCTGGCCGTGTCCTGTATCCTGGTATGGAGTCCAGACGAACTTCTCACCAACTGATGTGGGCGTGATAACGAAACTGACTCTGGTGCAGATTGTTGGATATCCAGCGGCAAAAATCGTTTACAACCTGTTCTTCCATCCACTACGTCGCTACCCTGGTCCCAGACTTTGGGCTGCGACAGGGATCCCCTCTGGCCTGAACATATGGATGGGGAAGCCGCACAAGAAGTTGCTCGAGATCCACAAGCAGTACGGCAGCATTGTCCGCGTCGCACCCGACGAACTATCATTCACACACCCGGATTCTTGGAAGGAGGTCCAAGGCCACGTTAAGCAAGGCCAGCCCGAGAATGGGAAAGACCCAAAAATCTATGACCCCGCCCGGGATACAAGCCTTGTCTCTGCTGTGCGAGACAGGCATGGCCCAATGCGCCGCACCCTGGCAGCGGCCTTCTCGGCGCGTGCTATGGCGGCACAACAGCCCTTGATCAATGGCTACATCGACCTGTTCATGCAGAGGCTCCGCGAGAAAGGCGAGAGCGGCGCGAAGCCACTCAACATGACTAAGTGGTTCGAATGGGTCACGTTTGATATCATCGGCGATCTAGCCATGGGCGAGTCCTGCGAGTGCGTAAAGAGGTCGGCCTCTCATCCTTTTGTGGACAACATCGTGAACATCATCAAAGTTCTTCCGCTCAACCAGGCGTTAAACTACTTCTCCATTCCAGCAGTCTTAAGGGGCCCCTTATTCCTGTTGCTGGCGCCTAGGGAGGTACTCAGTGGCGATGCTTTGATAGCGGACTTCAGTCAGGCGGCGTTGGAGAAACGGATTTCTCTTGGATCTGAACGTCCGGATTTCGTGGACGCCATGCTGAGAAAGGGCGGTGAATACGTTCGTACACCATTGCATCCTCGTACAAGCACTGACATGCGTTGCGGCCGCTTGACTAACTAGCCTACCAGAAAATGACAGAAAATGAAATGATCGGTAACATCCGCCTTCTCACCTCGGCGGGGGCGGAGACAACCGGGACCACGCTCGTGACGGCAACTTACTTTCTATGCACTCATCCCGAGGCCCTTAGGAAGCTGAGTGAGGAAATACGCTCGAACTTCAAGAGCGAGGATGAGATCGACTTTAATAGTGTTCAGAGCCTGGAATATCTCGGCGCTGTCATATCGGAGACAATGCGTGTACACCCGTCAGCTCCAGCTGCGTTCCAACGCGTAACGCCGCCAGGCGGATCAGTAGTCTTCGGAGACCATTTGAACGCAGGGGTGAGTGAGCTCAACCGCAGATATCATTCACATCAGGCTGATATATCGGATTAGACCTCCCTCGCCATTTGGCAGTGGGTAGCCTTCCACGACCCAGGTCAGTACAAGTGTTTCTCAGCTTCGAATCCTCGATCTGGATACTCTGGATTGTCCCGCACTTGACCACCTGAGGACCAGTAGCAGCCAACTAACGTGTACCAGCCAACTTCCTCTATCCTGACTCGTTCATTCCTGAGCGATGGCTGAATGACCCCCGCTTTGACAACGACAAGAAAGACGTTTTCCAGCCCTTCTCATACGGACCGAGGAACTGCATTGGGATGAAGTAAGTATCCGCTCCAGTCGTGTTTGTAACCCAGGGGAGACCCTTGCATAAGGTGTTTGATTCTGACTTGGTCTTGCAGCCTTGCATATGTCGAGTTGCGCCTCATAATTTCTCGGATCGTGTTTAACTTCGACATGGAGCTTGCACCGGAGTGTCGAGGCTGGGCCGACAATCAAGAGCTTTTTAGCTTCTGGAACAAGCCTCCATTGAATGTGTATTACAAACCGCGCAAGGCAGAGTAGCGTCATTGTTGTTCCTGCTTTGCTCGGATGTACAGCAGAGGTCTTCTCGGTTCTTTCAAAGATGGAAACGTGCGCCACAATTTGTCCACCAGACTACTTTTTCTTCTGTTTGTTTGTGCTAGTTATATTTGACCATGCTGCTGGGCTTTCGCATAGATGTTGTCCTGGCCTACAGTGCATTAAGCCCTTTCAAGTCTTGAAGTGTGTCTCAGTGGGAAAGAAGGGAACATCAAGTTTAAAGACTGGAAATCCTGGGTTCGCAATATTTACTTTTAATTGATTTAAGCCTCATATCAGCAGTGAGATGAGAGATTGTGCCTCTTCAACTGACGAATCAGTGGATCTGCAAGGACCGAGAGAAGGGCATTGGTACGAAGATCAGGCGGAATGATGACATGGATCCTCGACATTGCTCAAAGATGATCGTTCCTAGCAAATCTATTCACCTATTAAACATCCATGGATGGTATGAGGGCTCCACCTCTAACGCAAAATTGATAACAGTTGCGAGAAAAAGATAGCCGTACTATTCGAGCAAAATAGGCGCAACCTACTTGGATAATACACATAGTGCTTATGTCGTGACAATAACCCACCCAGGTAAGGCGAAAAGAAAGGTTCGGCCTCTAGATGTCCCGTTCCTGGGCTTCCAACCACAGAACACAGTACATATACGATGAGACTACTAGCTCTAGCCAGATTATCCATGGCGTTGGCCAAATATTGACTACTCAATTGCTATCTATATTAGCAAAATGGCTCAGACGCGACCAAATATTCGTAATTGGATTTTAATCAGCTTGCTTGGAGGACTACCATATTCTCGTTAGCTCTGTTCGCTGTCCGTTATATTTAGATACGTCAGGCGGCGTCTTCGGGCGTGTCAAGAAGTCAAGGAGGGTATCGAAACCCATTTTGCGCTTGACCACGAGTCTAAACTGGTATCTGGCCAGGAGTCCTCGGCGATGCTGTCATAGCTTGTGCTCGATAAGGTGTACGCCCCGCTGACCCTTCACGAGGTGGGAGTAGCAGCCATGTTGTTGCGGCTTTGCTGGCCTGATCCGGCGTGATGCCGGCAGTGGAGTGCCGAAAACAATAACCACCGCCACGGTCGCCCATGAGCTCTAAGCGCTGAGGTCTCCTTCTCTGGTGGTACAAGTGCGCATGGTTCTGCCTTTACTGCATGTTGAAGGTAAGTCGCTGTGAGGCAGTGCCGGCTCCAGGCTCGATAGATCCGGTCGGCTGGACTGGAGACGATGCGTCAAGCTCGGCATAATGCACGGGTCGAGTGAGTGCCCCCCGTTCCTGCTGAACATCTGCCTGAACTCACGAGTTCCCAAAGCCCGCGTTACAGGGCAGCAGTCCCTCCATTCCATTGTGGACAGGTACAACTTGGCTGAGAACTCTCTCCTCATTTCTCGTTGGTCTCTCAGCTGTCTCTCGAGGTCGTCACTCCTGTTTCTCTCCTTACTGTGTGCAAACATCTCCTCCCCCTTCCTCATGTTTTGCTCGTTCTTTTCTAGCCTTCATTTTTCCCTCTGCGGCTCTATCTGGCGGTTTCGTATCGATGACGATTGCAATCTTGCCATTGCGGTGGGCTTCCAAACACTGTGGGTAATTAAGTAGGCTTACCGATACCCCAGCACCACATACTTCGGAATGATGTGCAGGATGAGAGTTTCACATAATTAAACAATTAAATTAAGATACTTGAACAGCTGAACTAATCATGACGATTGAGCAATGCAAGAGGGACAGGTAGAGGTGGTGAGAAGCCCTTCATCAAAACTGAGCTTTTAACCTAATTAATTACAATGATATTTCGTCAGGTGCAGAGATTATATCGCAACGAGGATTTCTATACAATATTTGCATTCTACTTTGATTGTCTTTCACATCTGCCAATGGGGTAGGAGAATTCGGCCTGCATGGGATAGAAGTCATTTTCCCGCTTTCATGACTCTGCCGTACGCTTCGCGGCGGCATTAGCAAATGCTGTCAAGGTGCAACTTTAGCGGCAAGTCACTTGAACAGCCCATTGGAATCCATTTATTATTGTGCATTCCGAGGGAAAGTCCAAACGGTGTACATCTTGGACCTGCTTGTACGAAGCGGACGAGCTGTGAAGAGCCACATGGGACCTCAAGAGGAGGCATGACTCCAGAATAACAGGGTACAGCAGACACGTACAACATGCCCGCAGGATAACTTAGGTATCGAAGTAGGTTTCTCTTCAGCCCGCGCAACGCTTCTGTTTCGTCATCATGGAGTTATTCAACGACTCAGGCGCTTGAGGTCTGCTGCCAGCCGTTCAGCTTCGCCCCAAAAAGGAGTGTGGCTAAAGTCAAGTAACCGAGTTTTAAGGGTTTGTCTTGACTCGCAGAGATATATCCCCCTTAGCTAATCCACCAAACACCCACTGGCAGACGCGAGAAGCTCGCAGGTGCCGGTCAAGAACATCAATCCTCACGAATAGCATGATACGGTGGCTTTGGCTTGGTGAGATCGGGGCATCTTGCTGGCCGTGAGCTAAGAATCAGTCCACCAATTCACGAATCGGCCTCGAACATTGAATGCCATAAACGTTTTCTGATAAAAGCTCCATGGCGCTCAGCGGAGACCTCGGGTGGGTAAACATCTGGATCTGGATACAACGGCAGGCCGGCTCCAGCTCCGCCCACAGACACTCACTGACTTTGTGCTGCTGCAAAGTCTGGCGGGATGCGAGGTACCACCAACGATCACTGCCGTGTGCAATGCCAGTGGGGTCGAATGCAGGGGGCATCATGGCTGCGCCACTACTTGCCGTGGCCAAACAGCCAGCCATACGAACGCAGTACGTGCAGGTGGCCATGTGTTACCACACCGTTCGTCCGCACTTGACAGAGGTCTGAGAATTTTGTTAGCGCAGATCCGCCCAGCAGACTCACCGACGTGAGCTGTGCAAACTGCCTTCATCTTCCTCGAAGTTCAATATTTCACAGGGCGTCCTTTCCGGAAGAGAGGGTTAGGGCTCACGACAACCCGGCCCTCCCCCCTCTTGCGGATCAAAGGGCGGTGGGCCTGACTAGGATTTGTTGACATCTCGACGAATGCGAGACTGACGCGACTCAAAATGGAGCTCGACGCCCTGGTCAGGGAGCTCGAGCCAGGGCGGTGAGAATTCTCACTTCAACGGCGACGCGGTGGAGCGAGGAAAGATACAAATGTGGGAGCCGCGGCGTCTTCCTCCCCCATCACCACTCCCTCCAGCTCTGTCTGCACTTGTGGCCCCTTTCCGCAAAGATGGCAAGTTTCGAAACCCTCTTCAACATCGCAGCCTTCATCGCGGGCTTGTCGCTGCTTGAGCGCGGCGCCAAGCTCTTCGTGGAGAGCACCACCAACCTCGCGAAGCGCCTGCGGCTGCCCGAGGTCCTCGTGGCAATCCTCATCGCAGGGGCCGAGTGGGAAGAGCTGGCCGTCGTGTCCCTCAGCATCGCCCAGCAGCGTCCCGCACTGGCCGTGGGGAATGTCGTCGGCAGCTCTGTGGCCAACATCCTGGGCGCTTTCGCCCTAGGCCTCGTCTTCTCGACGGGGAAATGGTCAAACTTTGACCGGACCTCGAAGCTGGCCACCCGGGGCCTTCTGGCATTCACCACCTTGTGGTGGCTGTTCGCACTGGCACACCTCATGTGGAACCGCGTCGTGGCGGCTCTGCTCATCGTCTCCTTCATCGGGTACCTCTTCATCGTCCTGTGGACGATCTGGCAGGCCATGTTTTACACCGAGGAAGACGAGAGAGATGATGTCGAGTCCGCGCCTGTCGCCCCTGACAATGCCTCCACGTCAAGCTCCTCTTCGTCTTCCTCCTCTGAGGACGGCCACCGTTCCCACTTCCTGGATCGCCACCGTCATTTTGTGGATCGCCATTTCCTGCACCGCCGCCCTGAGGAGCCCAACGAGACCACCACCCTCCTCGGCATTCCCACGCCAGAGGGATATGACCCCAATAAGTTCCACCACACTCTCACTCCAGCACTCCAGGTCCTGGGCGGTTTCTTTGCCCTCACCGTGAGCGGCTTCATCCTGTCCCGCACGTCGATCCACCTGGCCACGGCGCTGAACATGTCCGACAGCGCCTTCGGCGCGACCTTCCTCTCCCTCGCCACGACGCTGCCGGAGAAGTTCCTCGCGGTGATGAGCAGCTCCAAGGGCCACACGGGGCTCATGGTCGCGGACGCGGTCGGGAGCAACATGTTCCTGCTGACGCTGTGCCTCGGCATCACGGCGTGGAGCATCGCCAGCCACGACTGGCACGACCACGACAGCGAGGAGGACGGGGGCTTCGCCTTCGTCGACATCGCCCGCATCGAGGCCTGGTGGCTCTGGACGGCCACCATCGCCCTGGCCTGCATCGTCAACTTCGGCGGCAAGCTCTTCTGCAAGTTCGCCCCCGTGAGGCACGTGGTCGGTATCTTGATGTTGATGGGCTATGGCGGATTCCTGGCGATCGAGTTTACGATCCTGCGGGAGGAGTAAGGAGAGGAAGGGTTTCTCGAGGTATACCCACTCGCACGAATCTTCATGGCCAGAGTTAGATCGGCTGATGTCTGGTCTCGGAAATACAAACTCTGGCACGAGATTGACCAACCCGGCTACAATGCACCACGACTGCATTGTGGGTGTCAGGGGGTCAAAAAATTGGTAGCCAACACCTGAGGTCTGTGTAAGCTTTAGAACCGAGTGTGTTGTGCAGAACTACCGGGTGTGAGGGCGGCTGGTCACCAAAAGCTAGGGGGTTATTAGGTTTTGCCCATAAGAAATCGCCCAAAATCAATCATTGCTTTCGTAAACCTATGTTCTACCCTGAGACCTCGAAAACTCCAGACCACCCTCTTCCTGTAGTCAAAAATTAACGATAGCCCAAAGGCCCAAGGATAGAAAACTGCCGCGGAAAGGAACAAAAAAAAAGGCCATTCACTGCCCCGAGAAGCTCTGCCACTCAAACGGAAGCTTAATGAAGAATCGAATGTAGACTCGTCGGCAAAGGGGGCTCCGTCCAAAAAAAGAATTATTGCCTTGTGGGGTCGACAAATGTGGATTATCTTGTCGTTACTAGACCATGGCCAAATAAAGTTTGGTATGCCCAAAAGCTTGAAGAGCCTGTCCGGCGGCCCTCGGTGGGCGAAGACTGTCACGTTACCCGCAACAGACGGTCTCAGCCAGCTGGTGACGCGGTCTGCAAGGCGAGTTCTAAGAGACCTATCGCGTCCTCCACCAACAACGCGTCCTGCCCCGGGGGATCAAACACCAAACACTCTATCTTTGATGTGCTGTCCGGAACAAGAACCAACTGGTCGCTGCCTGGGATCGGCTTCTGCATGTCAACTTTTATCGAAGTCTGCCTCAAAGAGCCCTGGCCTGGAGGGTAGACACTGAACACGTCGGTGAAGGCGGCCAAAAATGCCGTCAGATCTGCCATAACTGCCTTGTACCCCTTGCTTTCCGGTGAGGAGTATTGAGACTCACTGACCAGCTCCGAGCGCCACAAGAGGAACTGCTGGGTGGTGTGGGGAGCCCCGTCGCGCTCCTTCGGTGATACCATCTCCCAAGGATCGTATCTTCCATGGAAAGCTAGAGACCGAACCCCAACGGCAGGGGATAGTTTGGCCAGCCCCTTGACCGTCCACTCAATTCTCTTTGTCGTATCCGTGGGGATCAAGGTGAATCTTCCAAGCTTCTCTTTATGGTCGAATACATACTCCGCCGCATCGGTATTAAGCGCAAAATTGTACGGATTTCCGAGAATATTAAGCTTGGAGTTGAAAGTCCCCCCTTGCTGGAAGTAGTGAACCTTCGCCGCAAGCGAAGGCTGCCTTACGAGTAGGTCTTGCAGCACAGTCAAAGACGCGCCCCCAAAGAATGTCGCCTTGTCGTATCTCCGAATCTCATCGAAGAGGTTGTCGTAGCTGAGTTCCTTGAAAGGAGAGGTGCCACCGAACTCCTGTAGCTTCCTCCCGAGTGCTTTGGTGTACCAGTCCCGGAGCCTCGCTCTGCGGTCCTCGACTTGTGACTCATCGTTCATGATGTCCTGGAATTCCTCGAGCTCCTTGAAGGAACGAGCAACGAGCTCATCGTGATAATGCGTCTTTAGATTGATGGGGCTCTCCAGCTTATCCAAACAAGCCACATCGATGTACGCATCGAAACGACTGCATCGGGACCTCATGGTAGTCAAATAATCCAATGCGACAAGCTCTGCGTGCTTGATGGAGTCCTGTCTACTTCCATTCGCCGGCTTGATACATCGCATGAGCTAGGTCCAGAGTTAGACACCCTTTAAATCCGGGTACGGCCGGCTTGACCTGCGCCTTTTCAGATCTTGCTTACCAAGTCCCGCTCGCCGTCGTCCAGCGGCCTACCGTCGACCTGCCTGCTCCTGATCATGTCCTCTGTCAGGCGACCAGCAAGCACGGTAGTCAAGGGAGGGTCATCGCCATCCAGTTTTGGCTGCAGCCTGCCGACGAGTCCGATGCAGCGTCCAAAATCCCTGCTTGTCATGTAGTAGCCGAGATTCACCCAGCGGGGCTCTGCGATGTAAATGCCCTTGACATTGGGATGGCGCTCCAGGAGCAGCGCCCAGAACTCAGCCGCCGCCTCGTTATCGGAGTCGGTGAAGTCATTGAGGAAGATGAACAGTTGGGACTCGCCAGGCTGCTCCCCGATTGATTGAGTGGTCATTGCGCTCTCCAGAATCGCCTCTTTTTGCCTCTTGGTCCTGGACCTCGTCTCTCGCGTCGCGCGCCAGTTGCGGAGCTTCTTCAGCGGCATGAGCGAGACCAGAGCCCGGCTTTGAGGCGTCGCCGCTATTTATGGGACAGTTTGTGGGGTGGGTCACTTGTGCGGTTGACCAGGCTCAGTCAGTCACTGCAAGTGGGAGGAGAGAAGGGTAGGACGTGAGGGATGAGGTCAAGCAAGCAAGTGATTCAGCCCGTCGGTAAGCCTAAGAGCTGCCTTAGCAGCCATGAAGCGGGGCCCTGCGTGCCTGTCTTTCGTCAGCTCGAATCCCTGCGCAGGAAAACCACGGCGCTAACCCCTTTTGGGCGCGGCGGCTGTGACACAGCACTTGCCCGATTGTGATGGCGCTCTACATATAAATACACTTCCACTTGCCAGTCACTCGCGCTGACCCTGGAGACGTGATCTGTTGCAGGTATTCCAACTCCCCTGCCCCTCAAGAGAAGTGGCATCGTCATGAAACTAACAAACATTCCCGAGGGTGTTTTTTGGAAACAAAAACACAGCGACAATCACCATCACAGTCATCCATCTTTTGCGAGTACTTGTTAGGATGTAAAACGAAAACTGGACTTCAATCACTGGCAAGTGACGGTCTGCCTGGTTGGCCTTGAGCTTGCGTTTGAATCCTGCGAGACAAGCCCCATAACAATGTAGATTCATTAGTGATGACTAGCAGTTGAGCCAAAAGCGCAATTTAATGACACCACTCCAATGACACGACCAGTCGTATCAAATCACGACAGTCAGCAGATGACGCTCTTAACCTGAAGCTAACGATGGGACAAAGTTGATACTAGTTTAAATACACTTGGTTGAATGGACGTTTTAGATTCCAAGTTTGGCCTAGTATTGCACATGCGGCACCAGCTGACAGGATATGACATCTTACTTCGAAATGTCCGTTCGATGGATCTGAAAATGTGTCTGTATCTCCTCTACTGCCTAGAGTTCCATCCACTAAACATAGTCTGTTTGAATCGATGCTCTGAGTTCTAGGTAAGACTGTACGGGTTCAGTGTGGAACATGCACAGTAGTGCCAGTTGCGACGTGGTCTCAAGTGCTAGAAGGGGTTCAGATGTTGCATCGCTCAGATATGGGGATAGATTGGGATCTCTTCTGGGTGAGTGGCAGAGAATTCAAATCAATTACAGCAGTAGGGGATGCCTCAATTTCGTCAGGACTTTGATCGCTGCGACATTATGAGCACGGCGGTCAGGATCCGTCAAGAATCCACCAGACATGGCAGAAACCTTAGGTACCGAAAGACAACAGAGCGGAGAACCGAATGGTGAGTCAAACTTGGCAAACATAATTGTACACATCTTGAAGTCACACCATACCAGAGTAGACATGCTGATATTCAGGATTTGCCCTCAAGATACATGGCGCGGTCAGAACAATATGTACCAAGTAGGGTTCCCTGATGTCAGGCCACCTCGCCACCGTGCTCTTCGGCTCTCAAGGATTTAGATCGGCACAACGTAGACCCAGTAGCGGACGTCGTTTGTGAGGCCATTTGGCTGGGTGTTCAGCTGGTTTTGAATGTAGTTGACGCCGTTGCGGTAGTCTGCCTTGCTGTCAGCCACTGGAAGCGCCTCTGAACGAAACCATGGCCACGGTAATGCAACTCACTCTGAATGTCTTGGGTGTACGGGTTGGCAAGACCAGTAGCGCCGTTGCGATGACCAGCGACCCACCGGTCGAGGCCATAGTAGTTCTGGCACTCCTTCAGGCATTGGACATCGGCGTTAAGGTTAGAGCTAGATGTCAACAAGTAAGCACTTGGACCCAACAGGCCAGAGTTGGGTGGGCCAGGAAGGGGGGTGCAGGCGTACTTCAGGACGGCGCCGTTGTTCCAGTTGCTCTGTGGCTGGCCCCTGAAGCGCGAGCAACATTCACGCAGCAGGCCCCAGTTCTGTTTGAAGATCCCGAAGTTGGCGCTGTCCTGCTGCTTGTTGTCCCCGTAGGCGTAGTCGGCTGTCATGCGCTCGGACTCGAGCATGGCAACGGCGAGGTCGAAGGAATTCGCGCCGGCCGACGTGATCTGTCTCTTGCGCGAACCAAGTCCGGAGATGGTGTAGGAGCCGCTGTTCTGACGGGCCTCCAGCTCGGCGGCTGGGAGAGCCATAGCAGCGCCGCCAAAGGCCAAGGTAGCGAGTGCGCAAGAAAACTTCATTTTGATGTCAGTATTTGATCCTTGAAGATGCTTCTTTTGGTTGTGGGAGATTTGTTGGAACTGAGTGTGGTATCGCCTTGGGACATTGTGCTCTTCTCGAACGCAGTGGATGAAGGTAGAGCGGCTTTATATCTCGGGAATAGATCAACGAAGGGACCATCGTGCAAACTTGGCCATACCGGATCGAGGATACACGGAGCATGCCTGTACAACCTGCTTGTCGTCCCTTTATTCTACACCGATGCCACGGCGCCTCGACAGCCCATCCAAGTCGAGGGTACAGTTTACGGTGGGTGCACCTCCTAGCTCGCGCCAAGACACTGAGTGCGGCTGGTCCCATCATCACGAGGGGCATTATTCATCAGTCATGGGCCGACGGACATGAAAAAGTGACTAAGAGTCCATGTTGGAAACATACAGGTCAGGCACGGTTCCGGAGTTTCAAGTGCTTGTACTCATGGTTAATTGTAGATGTGTTTTCAGAGCGATGGGGCGAATCCGATCAAGTCATTCACCGTGGACATTTTTCTTAACTAATGATGCTCTAACAACATTAAAGTTTCCACCACATTTGCACCAAGCACTATTGTGGGGATAGATTCGGGAGTGACTGTTTCGGCAGAGCGCGTTAAGATCATCGAGCGCCACTGGCATTTGGTTCCCCCCTAAGCTACCTCGGTAGCGTACCACCAAATACTCCAACACATATGTACCCGCCGAGAAGGGAGATCGCCCTCCGTAATCCATATTCGCTGTGACGGGGAGCGTGCCGCCACTTGGGTGACAGCGCGCCGTCAAACCCCCTTGGGATGGATCAACAAAAAGGTTGGCAGCTATGTTAGTGAGACAGTCCAAACCAAGAAAATTTCTCAAATCATTACTTCGACACGAGTGGAAAACTTGCCTTGATCCTGAATCATTTTCCAGCTCCACAGTCCAACGACATTGGCATTTGTAACTTCATTGCAAGCTGGAGACCGTCGAATAGGTACCATGTTGGCCTGCTCATGCATCATGCATATCTGGGAGTTGGTAAAGAGTAGAAATTCACTTGAGAGCATGAAAGTAACATCACAGCCTGGAGAGATGAAGTGAAATCTGACCTGTCTCTATGTTGGTCATCATGCCGATGGTGACAACAATGAGGAGTGAGGCGTTGTATCATAGCAGCTCACGAGCACCTCGTTATGATGGTGTCGTAATTACAGAAGGCTTCGAGCTTGCCAAAGTTTACGTGATACTGCACCCAAGGTGGCATCGTGTATTTCATCTTATTTAACTTGACTAATGTTTTTGCCACTTATTTCAACAGGCTCGATTGGACACTAGGTAGCCATTGCCTTCAACATGCTATGTAAGGGCCAAGGCAAGTTGAAAACAGGGGTATGTCGTGTCTGAGCCATCGAGTTTGCCGAGTCCCAACTCACCAAACAGTAAGCAGGAAACCCGGTAGTGCAGTTGGATTTCATGCTTTCCATCCCATACCACAGATAGTCTCTCCGCAACACTTTTGACACTCGCTCAGCTGGATAGCGACTTGCATCACACCATGGGCGGAATGTCGATCTCAGAAATAGTCCAGACCTGGCCCCCATTACTGGATGTCAAACCCTTGTACGTCCCTCCCGCGGCAGTAGCGATAGTATTGCCAAATGTAGTGTCCGCCCCGGCCAGCGTGATGACAGTGTTGAGGTACTTCTGCGCCGCAATCGTGCCCGAACAGCCCGAGTTGCACTCCGTCCCCGTGCCATAACCCCTCATGAAAGGGCCGGATGCGTGACTATAACTGCTCAGGGCCGCCCCGGTATCGGCGTTGGTCACGGTTTGCTTCCACGTCTGGCCGTCGCTCTGGAGCTCATAGACGATCTTGACCTTGGTGGTGCCCGAGACCGCCGACGCAGGGCCGTCGAGCTGGCCGAAGGAGCCAAAGACGGATGCGCGCACACACCATTGTCCGGCGGTGGCACCGCACCAGGAATTATCCGGCCACGATTCCAGTGTTGTCTGCACAAGGTCGCCAGTCCCGTTTGACATTCCAGGCCAGAGGAACAAGACGCCATTCTGCGTTGGGGGTGCGGTGCCTGGGACTAGAGTCGTCACTGCCTTGGTGATTGTGCTCTTTGTGGGGCCTAGTGACACAGAACCACCCCAGGTATCAACCCGGCGATCCTTGGTGCCTGTTGGGGCGTTGGATTCCCACCCGGATGGAACGAGGGGGCTGAAGGGCGACGCAAACGCGACACCTGCAAGGATTGCAACTGTGGTGAGGTAGAATCGCATTGTGACGATGACAGAATATGAAAGGCTGGGGTAGGTATTTAATCAATGCCTAGGTAGCAAAAAGACTTTTGAAGTCGTTGAATTAAGGAAGCGAGAAACATTCCGGTCGTGCAAAGGACTTATATATAAGTAATCCCCTTATCGTTGAGCTATGGCTGCTTTGTCTCCCATATGGGAAGTGCATCTGTTTGGCGGAATTCTTCAGAGAAGATACGCTTCTTCCGGCCCCGTGGATGGACCAAATTACTCCTTCATACACTGTCTTTGGTGTAAGTCAAGCGCGGAGGCTTTTCGGGTGACTGCTACCCCTGGCCGGGTGTGTGGCATCCAACGTGAATGGCAATCCACGCGGAGGAGAACAAGCCGGTCGTATCGAAATACGCGTTGGCGTTTTTTCCACCTCTAGTTTACGCATGTTCCGTGCTTAACGGCAGCTTTGCCCTCTTTGGTCCAGGCGCCGGTGGTATATATAGAGCGTGGTATTGGTGTCATCCAGTGTGGAGATCCTCGTGTCTACTAAACAGTGATTGGAGCCAAAATGGAAACACTGCCCAAACCATGCTATCAAAGACAATACTCATAGTGAATTGATAAACAAGCCCAAGACTACCCAGTATACTCGATTCCCCTGGCTGTATCCTTCTACAATTCCTCTGTGTCCTTCCCCACCCAGTCGGACAAGGCTGGCTGCGATTACATGCCGTACATTGGTTGATGAAAGTACCGTATCATACCAGGAGTAATGCTCTTTGGATCGTGGTACGCGGCGGTTCCATTTAAACATCCAAGAGAAGATCTAGTAGTTTGGGATAGACAGGCGAACTGTATCCAATGGTTGTCAGCACACCATGGTCAATAGTTAGGGGACCAAACCTGGCTTGACTTTACTCACCCTAGTCCGGTAACAGGATCCCAGCCAGGAGCGGCTAGGAAGCCCGTGGAGAAACAGTTTGGGTTGGACCCATCGGTAACGTCTGTGAAGACCTCGGGATGGGCATACTATGAAGCATCAGTCTACATTCTCTGCCAGCAGTTGGCGTTGTGGAAGGGGATATTTGCTGAAGCAACTCACCAGGATTGGGTTAACAAACCCAAGAGTACTCTTCCCTGCCGCGATTCGTTCCTCGTTGACTCTGGTCAGGACGGCAGCCCATATCGGGGCCGATAAAGACGTGCCACCAACACGGCCCCACGTGCCCTGTGCTCTGACAACGTATGAGTCGCCGATGGCAGACACGTCGGGGTATCCTCGGCCACCGATCTTATAGACACCGTTGCCGACGGTAGAGAAGTTGGTGCCTGGATCCGTGTAGCCTGTGAAGTTCAAGGTGACCGAGTCAAAATACGCTGCAACTTGGTCCTTCTGATAATCTGGAGCATCGAAGTAATCTGTGCATAAAACGTCAGCGCGGATACAGACTCATGTTTCAAAGGTCCTAGAGCGAGGAGCGGAACCGGAGATGAACATAGACGTACTGCTGAAACCACCACCAGACGGGAATCTGGCAGTAGCACTTTCGACATACTTTGGTGTTGACGAGTTGCCAGACACCTTGTCCAACTGCGTCGATCCAACCGCCAGGACATACGGGCAGGTAGCATCACTGGCAGGGTAGAAGACCTTGCCCTCGGGGCCAGCACAGCCATTTGGACCACCGTCGCCCTCAAAAGAGCCGACACCGTCGTCACCGGAGCTGATGACGACGGTAGTCCCTTGGAGGCCCAACTTCATGATCTCGTCGCATTGCCTCTTGGTGTAGTAGCTCGGAACGTCAGACTCGCCGCCGCCGTACGAGATACTGATCACGTTTGTTGGCTCGTACACACCGCACTGAAGCTGTCCGGTATAGCCGCCTGGGTTGGGGTCCGGGTAGGCCGGATCCAGACACTCCGGCAGCACACAGTTACCGGTCTCACCATAGGCGCTGTAGGTGCAGTAGCTCCCATCCAAAGCATCGTAGAACGTGTTCCAGAATCCTTTCAAGGGAGTGTCAAGAGCGGTCTCGTTCTGTTGATAGAACTCATCGTCAGTCTGGAAGAGGATCGTCTTCTGAGGCCAGATGAGAGGTTGAGCAGCCTCAAAGTCAAGGTCAGATTCAACGCCGGCCGCCTCCACTGTTTTGGCCGCGCCGTAAGCCCCGTCGATATTCTTCTCGATGGGATACGTCCCGTTCGGAATTTCAGGGTACAGGGTCGACCAGTATACGTCGAGGTCCTCCTCGGAGAAATGGTCCCCCAGGGATTCGAAGACGCCGAGCTCATTGCCCTCGGCAGCCTTGTCGCCTTTGGAAATACTGTACTGGGTCCGGATGCACTCTTGCGTGACGTATGAGTCGCATACAGAGCTATTCAGCGGCGGCAGGCTAGACGCATCTGTCCCAATAACATCGACCCCAGTGTTCATGGCCTTGACTGCGCGTTTGCGGAATTGTTCCGTCTCTGCGCGGCGCTTGAGGCGGCGAACTCGACCAGGATCAGCACGAAGCCGGATACCTGGGGTAATGTCTGTGGTTTCCCATGAGCTTCAGAACATTCTGGGGTGGCGCGCGCTGGCTCACTCACAGTCTATGTGTGTTTGCACGTGGGCGGGGACGTGATACTCCTCGGCCGCGATATTCTCGCTACCAGTAGAACCATGCTCCCAATAGAGATAGTCTGTGAAGAGAAGATCTTCGGCCTCCGTGACCGTGGCGTCGAACTGGATCCACTGGAAGGTGTGAGTTCTCATTTTGATGAAGAATATTTGGAATTCAGAGTGATACCTGCTTATTGACCGACTGCGAGATCCGAGTCACATCGATTCCGCCGGCAACCAGCCAGTCCCTAACAACCTCGACACTCTCCTTCGGAGGTGCGAAAAAGTCAATGACCTCGCGAGCAGTCATGCGTTGGCCATAGTATGGGGACATAGGGTTGGACCTCTCCATGAGAAGGTCGCGGCCTTCCTGTAGCTTAGCCTCAGGCTGCCGCAGCCCGATTCTCATTGGAAGCACTGTGGACTTCTTGACTTTCTGCTTCTTCTCCCAGGTCCAGGACCAGTGCGGCATCTGCCTCTCGTGGCGGACGTGAGTGCTAGGCACGTCCCTCTTGCTGAGGAGCCGCCCAGAATCGAATGGACTGGCGTGCGCCGTGTCAATGGCGGCCGCCCCACAAAGGGCGGCAGCAATGAGTTGCTTGTACAGCATCGTGCGATGCGTCGGCTTGGCAAGCTGCACCGGCGACAGAGCCCCAATTGGGTAGTATTGCGTGGGTATACTTGTGGAGGTGGGGAACGAAGGACGACTTCAGGACGTAGCCAAGAGGTGTCAGAGCCCTCCAAGAGATAGCACCCGCCCTCTTGGCATAGTTTTATACATCTGCCGTGGCTATCGCAACTGGGGGACTTAGGCCCAGTCATGGCGGCGAGATAACATTGCGCAACTGGCAGGGGAACTCTAGTCTGCCCCGACCGACCGTGAGGGGACGGTGAGGGCGGTCGACCTTTCATTTTATTGCAGCAGGGGTCGTCTTCCTCATGTGGAGATTCGCCTGTGATCTTCATGGGTGCTTTAGAAGGATTGAGCCGAGACTTTCGGGCGGCGCCAGAAGATACCTAGGTAATTACAGGGGAGATGGACTGCTATACCTGCAGGCCTGGTTACGCAGTGCAACATTGAACTGAACTACAACACTCAAGCCTGCACAGCAGGTCCTGGCTGCCGTGCAAAGCAGCTCTTTTTTCCCCTCCTAAATTTCCCCTCTTCTCTCCCATGCTGCTCCGCGTTTGGGAGAAGTGTCTGTGGAGCAAGTTCGTGTGTTCTGCTTGACTTCTCCCAAGCCCGGGAACACGGCAAAAAGTCATTGATGTCTGTGTGGACGGATAAAGCCAGAGAGTACGGAGCTTCCACACTGAGATTAGCCTCAGGGAGCCGCCGCATGCAAGACGCGCGAATCATCTGCACCCGAGCCACGGGTGTGGGGTACAACAAAGCTTAAAACTTTATTGAGTTTGCTGCCTGCTGGTCCGCATGAATGTCGATAGACATCTTCCACCACCCTGGCAGCACTGGTTCGAGTAATCTACTCGCACAGGCCCCCATCACCGCGTGGCTTCGGCTGATGCTGCCCTGGTCAGTGGCTTGGCTGGAACCCTGGAACCAGTGGTGGTCAGAAGCCGACTCGACCCCTCACTTTGAGGACCACAGACTGCGATCGGCAGCGTTTTAAAGGGCGGGGGTGGGTGAGAACGCATAACGGCGCTGAAGGCACAATGCAGCGCCGGCGCGGGAGTTCGGTCACCAGTTTCGAGGTGGCGGCGCCTCAATGGCTTATCTGGCCGAATCCCAGTCATGCTCACCACTATATCTTCCAAATCTGGTTGGCCGAAGGGATCCGAGGCGGTAGGAATAAATCCACTGCACACGCCGAACAGCCTAACACGGCTTAAGATCATGCGGCGTCACACTGTAAGGAGGTATTCAATCGACCGAGGGCAGCCTCCTTCCGAGTGACATCAGCTCCAGGAAGACTTAATCTTGATTCCACATTGTCAGAACTCAGTGTAATAGTGGCTTCATGATACCTACTTAAGTACCTAGGTAGGTACGTTATCAGCGTAGCTTGTTGCCCATGCCCTCAAGATCCCTGCAAGCTGCATTTGGTAGCTTGAGATGGTGGAACTGTTTCCCTCCGATAGGAAGGTGGAAGACCGGGCCCACGGGGGCGAACGACAAAATTCAATGCTAGCTATCGATGATGAAATTGGCCAGAATCCACCTGGCATTTGGCTGGAGTGGCGAACCCGGATCATCAACGAGCCCCCAACCACATACAAATGCTGTGCTGTTGCAAGACACGGGCTCATATACTCCAATGCCCTCCAAAGTTGCAACACCATCACATAATTCCTGAACACGACCCGGACAGCATTTACGGTTGTTGTGGCCCAAATTCGGAAGCCCGTTGGTGAGTACGAATTCATCACTACTCTCACCAACGGCCAGGAATTTGTCGAGCACGGCCGTGAGCTATTTATTAAGAGCAGGCTTCGAACATTTATACGCTTAAAATGCAGCCCAACCCTGACTCTATAGCTAAAGACGAAAAGAGCATAATTTCAAAAAGACTGCTATGAAAGCACATGTCCAAAATTGACAGGAGTCCGTAAGTTAAAAAAAGGTAAAAAATATTATTTCTCAGAGGGTCTGGCCGGGGATTGAACCCGGCTGAATTGATGTTAGCTTGTGTGAAACACTCCCGGTAGGTGGAGAACAACTTACGACCTCGCGCAAACGTGAGCATTAGGGTGAACCCTAAGCGCGAATCATACCACTAGACCACCAGACCGATTGTTGAAGATCAGGCCGCAGCGGCTTCACCATAGCCGCATGACGGGAAGTAGGCAAAACTGGACCTCAGAAGAAAAATCATCTAGCCATACTTGAAGTCTAACGATGAATGACAGGATTGAATAATATTCCTCGGTCTGCCCTCGAACTACCTGGGTACTTAGGTGCTCGAGCTTCAAACCCCATCAGGTGTCTCATATCCCAGCGCATTTCATTACAACCCCAGATTTTCAAGACTCATCCAAATTTTGTTGGTCGGACTGACCGCCACGCAGGCCACTCAGCTCATGAAGAACTAATCAACATGTGCGTGGATCTTTGGCAAGCGGAATTCCCAACTCCAGTGATTCTCCGGGCCTTGACACAACTCCCTCATGTTCTTCGCAAAGGGGGCCTCGGGACCTCTCATCAACTCTCCTCTATCCAGACACTTTCTGGCCGCCGCGGTCGCCGATACCGAATTCCCGACGCCGTTCCACTCGATTGCGGCGCGGTAGTATGCTTCATGTATCCGAGTTTCCAAGTGCTCGAGATGGTAGAGCTCAATGAGTTGCTCTGCTTTGTCGGTCAAGCTGCCAGTAGCTGTGGAGTAGTCGTCAAGTTGTTTCCAGAGGGCATGTATCTGCTCGACTCTTCTGTCCGACTCCGCGGTCACGTTCGCGTCAGACATACAGTGCCTGCAGGTGCAGTTGAATCCCCAGTGAGAATGCAATTGCTGCTGGCGGGTGGCGCGGGTTTGGATTGGACTGCGACGGGCCGTCAACATTATGTGGGAGACCTCGCATTCAGGGGAGCTTACTCATAGTATGAGATGCTGAGCTCTTCCCCGACATGGATATCTCGAGCCGCAAAGACTTTTTGCGACAAAGTTGACGCGTCGAAGTGGTAGCCGCTATTCGGACGACAATCGTGATTCAGTCGTGATACTGCGAGTGCGCATGTTAGAAACTCGTGACGCAAATATACCAGGGAAGAAGGGCAATTGAACCTTCGGTGAATGTAGAATGGAAATCTTTTCCGCTCTGCAGTTTCGTGCGGAAGTTATTTGTAGCAAATACCTTGTACACCTTTTCCTCGTAGGTTGTGGCATCGTCATGCGTCGACAACTGGAGATACTCATGTTGGTGTAGAGGCGGCAAGGACTTGATTGCATGAGCCAGTGCTTCCGTGAGTTGGGTCGTGCTTGAGTTGTTGAACGCTGCGCCATCCAGCATGACAGCTGGAGTCCTGGCAATGAGAAGCTCACCCCGTCGAATACCTCGCGTTGCGACGAGGCCAACTCCTTTCCCTGGTATCTGTTTGGCCTCATATGCTTCCACTGCGGCGGAACTCACCGTCTCAGCATCCGCTGCCTGCGGCCATACCAATGAGGAAGACAAGTCTCGAAGTATTGCATCTGTGGTGATGAGTGCTATACCGAGGCCACGGTTGAATCTCGGATGGCTGAATGTGCAGAAGCGGCTCCAGCCCAAGCCATGGCAGGCATCTCCCTTCAGCCACCCACTGTCCAATGATTTTGAATACCAGATCGGGGCAGCTGCATCAATGGGGCACACAGCATGCTGATGCGCGTCAAAGTAAGGTGCAGGTGTGCAGGTTGAGGCTGCACCGGATAATGACAAGCAACCAATGATTGACAGCAGCCACCACGGCAACGTCGCTCTTTGCCGGCAGAACATGATTGACGACCTAGTTGAGTCGCACGGTCTTGCTCTTGTAACGTTGGATAAAAAGGCCGGGAATCTGCGAGCACGCATGTCGCTATAGTTTGATTTCGTGGTCATCAAGCCACGATGACCGTGTTTCAGAATGATGCACAGCTCCTGAAACCTTCTGCCGACTCCTTGTAATCAACTGGACAGGCCACTCACCAGAGGCCGAGCGCCCGACCCAAGCGCAACAGAAGCTCCACCAGTTGGTTGCCAGAGCATTTATTCCGCGACGAATCAACTACATCGCGTCCGCAATCGAGTAAAAGGTTCCGGGATTCATGTCATCCACAGCCCTTCCACTGCCGGCCCGGGCAGCTATCGAATCGCTGACTTCAACCGCCGGCTCACGGCTTGGCCATTTTGCTGTTCGGCGTCACCCGCTCTGGCAATGCAACACACAGATGCAGGCTTCACAGATATCATTGGATGTAGCACTCGTGCTTTCACAACGGCCGGTGCGGGGTGGTTAGGTGGTTTATGTGGTTGTTGATAGCTGTCACCTCTTTGGTCGATCGCCCCTCCGTCACACTGCGGATGACGTTCGGGTGGTCATCTTGCCCCGAATCAGACTGGGCATGACGACTGATGGTAACGTCGACGTGTTCGCCAATTCTCGCACTCTGTTGACCATGATATATATTCAGGAGGTGAATCCTGCATTCCGGAGCTGGCTGGGCTGGACGCTGAACACAGCGCGACGGTCCATCCTGAAAGGTCTACGTCTCAAGACTATCGCGCAGTAACTAGCACAATTACACCATACAAAGAACAAAATCGCAAGCGGCAATGAGCGGAATCACCGACGACGCAGCCACCCAGGCCCACGACGTCGTGGAGCAGGCCGAAGTCGAGGAGCAGAAGGTGAGTTGCTGCCCAATCTTTGCGCCACGCGTGCCGCCTGCGTCACACTATTGACACATCAACACGAAAAGGTGCAGGGAGATAAAGCCATCACTGGCGAGGGTGTGGACGGCGAGGGTAGCAACGCGGCCGCCGCCGGTGAGCAACATGCAGCGGGCGAGACCAAGTCCAAGCTAGACAAGGTCAAGGAGGCGCTGCACTTGAAGAAGTGATCGCGCCTCACTTTCCTATTTCAGTGTGGGCGCTTAGGTGGACGGCTGGTTCGGGCGGGTTGAGGTCCAAATTGTATCATGCCCATGCAATGCCATGCAATGCAAGGCCGGGGGGTCGGTGTCGCAAACTGCAGCAAAAATAACGTCCTTGTCTACACATATGCAGCCACCGCTACCGGATTGTCGGTAATAAGCCATCAGACTGGATGCCCCAGCAGGTGCTACGCTGTGGTGCTGTGGTGCCCAATTCGCAGGGGAAACGTGGCGCCGGCGCATGCAATAAGTAGTCTAAATCCTGTCGAGCAAAACCCACCCCGGGGATTCAGCCCTATCAGTCTTCCTCGCAGGCAGCCACAGGCCTTTTCCCAGTGCTCGGAATAGGAACCCTCGTGATCATTGAGGATCCATGGCTTCGCCGAAGCTTCCTCCTCTGATGTCAGCTCACGGAGTGCAGTCGACCTCAGGATTCAGCCCTAAAAGCCGCCAAGTCAGGCACCCATTCCTCCGTTCGAGTCACTCGGGCCGTCAGACGACGTAGCAGCTCGCGTGTATCTCGGCCTGTCGAATAGGAGCGGATACCCACCCACTCAGCCCGTAAGCCGCCCAACCTAGAGCCGAAACGGAGGACTGGGACGACTCTCGCAGACTGTGAGGCGCATTTGTGATGTCGGGGCAGCCCGACCAATCTTTGCGCCCGCTCCTACTAAGCAAAGGAGTGGCGGCTGAGAAGGCAGGCCAAAACCGGGAGTGGGACTTCTTCTTTTGTATGCCTCCTCCCGATTTTTTTCGACTTCCTCCCCTCCCTTCGAGCGCCCTCCGCCGCTTTCTGAAGTTCGTGTTTCTCTCTGTCTCGGCTATTTAGAGATCAAGTCACGCGGCCATCGAACTTGACGCCTCGGCTATCGAGGTCCCACACCGGACACAGCATTTCGGGGCTTGCAGGTCGAGGGCGCACCCTTCTTTGTATATCACATCACAGAGCGAGCCGAATGGGCCGTGGGCGTCTGTCGGCTGCATGGAGGCGCACCCAACGTGCCATACTTCTTATCTCCCGCCTCGGCAACAGGCGAGCTCTTCGCCAATACAACTTAGCCATGTGCTCGGTGGACCATCCCGTGGGGCCGTTTGGGGGCCGTGATGTGCCTATGGATCCTGGGGAGGATCACGAAACCCTGCATTGGTGGTCTACTCAACATCAAGTCACCTTGGGATGATGGCTGCAAGTGCAGAAACCTCGGCACCCTGAAGGAGGGCTCGTGAAGTTACTGGGGGCCCACGTGGACGCCGTGCCCCATCCGACTCGAGTATCAATCTCGGACCGCGCACCCCAGTAGGGAGCGGCCGTTCTACCCGGCGTATACCTCAACCAACCCAGACCCGGGGGGGGAGGGTGGATGACTGGTTCGTGGGGCATTGCTGCTCAGGCACACCATCTTTCGAGTTTCTGCCCCATTACACAGTCAGGAATGAGGCGATGCGATGAGGCAGCCTCCGAAGCATGACTCCTTTGTGAGGCTCCTGTTGGCGATGGTGTGGGTGTGGAGTTCATCCCAACGGTCACGGCCTCCTTCTTTAAATACGGGAGGGTGTTCATGGTCATGCCCAGCTTTGAGTAAAGTTGATGAGATCCATCATCAGCATTTTAAACCACATTGATAGTCTCAATACTCTTGTTTCTTTGCACAGAAGTAAACAAACTTTGTTACTTGAGTGGCAACTCTCACCTCTTCCTATATCAGAATTAAGCATCTGTGTTACAATGGCGAACCTTCTAGTGCTCACCACTCGGAAATTTGAGGCTCTTGATTTCCAATCAAGGCATGCCGCCACATTTGTCAATCTCTTGCTCCTTCTCATTTTATACATGTCCATCACAAGGTTCATGACATGGCGTCGTCTGTCAGCCTTTTCCGGCCCGTTCCTCGCCTCCATATCCTATCTCCCGATGCTGCGGATTCGCCGCTCCGGGAGGTCTCATCTGGAATACTTCGAGCTTTCTAAGCAATACGGCTCCCTAGTCAGGATTGGTCCCAATGACCTCCTGGCATCCAGTCCAGACCACCTTCGCCGGATGTCGGCGGCACGATCAAGCTACCAACGGAGCAGCTGGTACAAGGCCACCAGACTCGACCCATATCACGACATGATGGGCAGCGTCATGGACAAGCAAGCCCACATGGCCCTGCGGTCCATGGTGGCTGCTGGGTACACGGGGAAGGACAATCCTCGCCTTGAGTCTGACATCGACTCCCAGGTTCAATCTTTGGTCGACTTGATCAAGCGCGAGTACTTGTCTGACGAGTCAGTCAAGCCCGTCGACTTTGGGAGACTGGCTGACTTCTACGCCCATGATTCCAAGTCTAAGCTCGCCTTCGGCAAACCATTGGGCCTCCTTGAAACAAACAAGGACGTCCGCGGTATCATCGCCATTGTCAAGCTGGCCCTGGAGTGGATCCAGGTATTCACGGATATACCTCCTCTCCAGAAGATCTTCCTCTCCAACACAGTGCTCAAACTCCTCGGCCCTAAGCCCACAGATAGCTGGGGCGTAGGTTACCTTATGGGGATGGCCCGGGAACTTGTTTCCAGTCGCATGGGGCCTGACGCCAAAGATCAACAGGACCTTCTGGTAAGCCTACAAAATCACTTACACCTGACTGGCTGCCTATATAAAGAGCCTGCAATACTGACTGCAAGTACAGGGATCGTTCCTCAAACATGGATTAGACCGGCGCTCGGCAGAATCCGAGGTCATGTTCCCGATTATCGCAGGCTCAGACACCACCGCCAACGCAATCAAGATGACAGTATCACACATTGCTTCGAACCCAAAGGTCTCATCCAAGCTCAAGAAAGAAATCGACCAGGCTATTGCCGACGGTGCGATCTCTCAGCCATCCACAAACGCGGAGGCAGCAAAGCTCCCATACCTGGACGCAGTGATCTACGAGGGTCTCAGGGTCAACCCGCCCTTTGGTGGCCTCATCATGAAGCAGGTCGGCCCCGAAGGCGATACATTCAACGGGCAGTTCATCCCCCCAGGGACTAGGATCGGGCACAGCACCTGGGCCGTCGCACACGAGGTGTCCGTATTCGGCGCCGACTCAAACATCTTCAGGCCAGAACGATGGATCGAGGCCGATGAGAAGACGAAGAGCATCATGCGGAAGCAGACAGATCTCGTGTTTGGCAGTGGAAGATGGGGCTGCCCCGGAAAGACTGTGGCCTTCATTGAGTTGAAAAAGGTTCTTATTGAGGTAAGTTCGGGGTCCATGTACCGTTGGCAGGTGTAAATTTGAGGCACGTGATGCTGACTTTAATTGTAGTTGTTCCGGAATTTCGACGTCCGATTCGTCAATGACCCTTCTTCGCTGAAGAACTACCAGAATCTCTTCATGGGCGGTTCGCTGCCCATGAGCGTAACGAGTCGCATTGTTTCATAACAGTCCATTTCTGTGCCAGATACAAAGCAAGACGTGGTGGACTGTCTTCCCACTTCAATTCTCTGGACTTTGCGTTGTTCTTACCTTATGGGTGTGTGGCGATGGTATGATTTGGTTCATTGTTTTTTAGCATAGGCGTCCAGGCAGGCTTCTCTTTTTTTTTGTACCTTGGATACCCTTCAGGCTGGACCTCCACCAGGACGACAGATATAACAGATATATTCTATCATTCTAGAAACAATTTGATCGTACCCTACGCCCTCTGATTCGTCCAATACTTTATAGCAGCAAGCAGCCGTCACGGTGGAAACGGTTCTCACCGGGACAAAACTTTTAATTATGCAAGACGAGAAGAAGTCTTTGGGGAATCCTCCTCAGCTCTCAATAATGTTTGAAAACTCACTGCATCAGTTTGTCAGCGGGAACCGATATCTCTTCTGCCATCTTCCACCTATCTCGACTGGAGATCAATCAATCGTGTTTCTGCAGCTCCGTCTCAAATGGTCCCAAAAGGCATGGGATTTCCTAAGGCCAACCAGAACACCATAGGGTGACTAGTTGTCTCATTTTATTTGCTGTCATTGGTCCAAGGTGCCACCCTGGGACAGCGCAGTACCGAATCTGTGGGTGATATGGTTCCAGCCAAGCTGCAAGTGGGCTCTGTTCATTTAGCCACCACACCAGATGTCGCTAGAAATTTACGATCACGTTCCGCTCTATATAACTTTCCAAAGCGTTTGCAGTTTTCTTTACTAATGCAAATGCGTGTCTTTCCGATGCTGCTGTTTCATCTCCACCCCATCATTCTGGCTCGTGGCAATCCACTTTACCTTGGAATAGGTTTGACGTGGCGCGACTACGACGCGTGTTTGATTGATGCATCCCAACTCAGTATCCTGATACGGGGTTGAGAATGCTCGGTTTTTAACGAGTCCGGGAAGGGGGTCATATCAGATGTTCTTGATGCGCTGAAGGGGATTATGGCTACGTCTACCTAGTCTTCTACTTCTACATACCTAGGCAGGTGGCTTTGACGGAGAAAAACTCCCAGTTTGGGGACTTGGAGGTCCCTATTCTGCACGTAATATGTCGTCGCCAGATTATGTTTCAGAAGATAAATAGCGTCAAGATCCGTGGCACGTGTATGTTATCAAATGCCGTCTTTTATATTACCCTGTCGAGCAACGGCCTTTGAGTTAGGGGGGGGGGGCTGGATCCATTACCGGTCTTATACACTGGTTGCTACAAGGACGAAGTCTTGGTTGCACCGCATTCAGCTGAGCTTCGTGAAGCAGCTGAGAGTGATGCATCCGATGAGAAGAGGCCTCGCGAAGTGGGTGCGGGCGACACATCAGGATCGGCAATGCAAGCCATGTATTTACCCGGCATGTTTTCCAGCATGCACAGTGTAAACAACTCATCTGGGCTTCAGCTTGACATCAAAAAGAGCCCGCGGTGCCTCTCGGGACAACAATTTACACGAAATTAATATGTCCAAATGTAAGCTTTGCCTCTGAAGCCCCGAGTCACAGTCAGATCCCGAGCGTCACACCAATCATCTACCTAGTACGTTGGCCCAGTGTGTACATAATAACAAGGAGTGTGCATCCAGCCGCGTGCTGTGTCTCATTTGGAGGCTTGAAATAGATTCATAACTTGGTACATAGTGAGCGAACCAAAATATACCAGACAACTTCCGGATTAGGTACACACATCTGCGGCAAAGCATCACGGTTGCCAAGACCTTCAAGGATGTAATATGGGAAACACCACTAGAGCTCGAACAAGCGACCAAGGTGAACTGTTGGTTCTGTCGACAGTAATGTTCGATGAGTGAGGAAAGACCGGTCTACCTACTAACGGCATGATTGCCCGTGCCTCAATCGCATTATAAAAGCAAGCTGCCAGCTGCCAGCTCAAGCAAGACTGTTGAATGCCCCAAACCTCAAACTCAAGCTCACCCTGAGGCCAAGATGTATGCTCGAAACTTCTTCTTGAGCGCCATCTGCTTGCTACAGTGGCTGGCTGCTTCCGTCTTGGGTGGTCTATACCCTGAGGATGTTGTCGATCACCTTGCGACGGCAGGCCTCACCAATCTTGAGCATTATCTCAACAACCAGTCCTCCACAAGCAAGTGCACCCTCGACACAGCTGTGAAGCGTCGCGAATGGTATGTCACCCCATCTGATCATAGGAGGCATTTAGTAACTTATTCGCCATATACAGGAGCGATCTCACTGTTCCCGAGCGTGAAGAATACACCAGAGCCGTGCTCTGTCTCCAGTCACTGCCGTCCAGGCATGATAAGGCCAAAGTCCCAGGGGCCAAGAGCAGGTTTGATGACTTTGTCGCAGTGCACATCACGTTAACACCATCAGTGCACGGAACTGTGCGTCCAAGGCTTCCCCTTTGTCCCCTCGAACACGAAACGGGCTTGTGTATAAGCTAACCCTTCAGGCAAACTTCCTTGGTTGGCATCGAGTCTACCTGTGGCTGTACGAGAGGGCTTTGCGAGAAGAGTGTGGCTACAAGGGATACCAACCTGTAGGCCTCCTTCACATCAAACAAATAACTAGTTAGTGGCTTTGTCCCAGCCGAGCTTCTGACTCTTCAATCCATTTTCAGTACAACAACTGGGCGCGGTATGCTTCTGACCCCGCCCACTCTCCCATATTCAACGGCAACGCATCGAGTATGTCAGGTAACGGTGCAAAATCTCAATACGACGGTGTCCCTGTTGGCATTGGGCGTATACCCCCAGATGAGGGTGGTGGCTGCGTGACTGAAGGGCCGTTTCGAAAGTAAGTGCTTTAGGCTTCTTGACCTTCGAACTTGAGATTTGGACTGAATCGAAACGTCTCAGTATGTCTGTCAATCTTGGGCCTATCGCCCCAGGTTCACCTTCACTTAAAGTACCTGCCAATCCTCAAAGGGACGGCCTGGGCCACAACCCGAGTGAGTTAGTTCTCTTGCACACTTGCAACAAAAATGAGGATTCCAACAGTGTATGAAACGGAATGGACATCCCTCTTCACCAATACTTTGAAGCAGACCACATATTCAGATCAACTAATCGATTGGACTAGGGTGTCTCCGACGAGATATCAACAGATACAGTGCTGCTCACACCACTGCTAATTACACGGAAGCACTCATAACAACCAGCAGCGACGTCGGCACCTTCCAAGACAGAATGCAAGGAACCGGCCTGAGGAATACCTATGGTATCCACATAGGAGGCCACTACACTATTGGCGGCGACCCCGGAGGTGTAGGTTTTATCCACTGATGACATCCCTATCCCACATCCCTGAAACACCGAGGAGTTGACTGGGTCTGATAGGACTTCTTTGTGTCTCCTGGGGACCCTGCGTTCTACCTCCATCACGGAATGATCGATCGAGTCTGGTGGATATGGCAAAACCAGAAGCTTCCGTCGAGACTGCGCGAAATCTCAGGCGGCACCACAATGGGTGGCTTCCCGCCGAGTAAGAATGGAACTTTGGAGGACGACATGGAGTATGGTGTGCTGGGCGACAAGATCAAACTCAAGGATGGGCTCGATACCATGGGAGGACCTTTTTGCTACATTTATATCTGAGCCATCCGCACCAACAAGGTACCCATCGGCATCTTGATTGTTGAAGAAGGCCATCCAGAGGTTTTGGACCCTCCTTCACAGATCAAATTCGGAAACTCTGAAAATATCTAGTGCAAGGAAGAATCGATGCAGAAGGAATCACTTGAGAAAATGCATTCGTCACCCGTCCTGAACTGCTTCTGTCTGACGTTCGACATAACAGTAGAAATCAATGCAATCAAGTAGTGAAGGGCCCAATTTCACGAACAATCTCATATTAGAGACCGATGCTGATGCAAGTGACTCCGTCTCAGAGCCGAGCCAATCACCTATAGGCAATGAGATGTAATAAAAAGGTAATCATGCAGAGAGAATCTGCGTCGGCAGCAGAGGGATGTTAAGTTGGACAAAGAATGCAATAGAATAAATAAAGCTTTCTCTTCTCTTTATTTTCCCAGGTTTACAGCATGGTCTAGGTTAATATTCAGTCCATGACAAAGATCTTGAAACAGGCTCTCATTTCCTTGATAACAGTTCCCAAGTATGTCGCCGTAAGGATTATATCCAAAAGAATAGTTCTACGTGTGCTTATTGTTTTGCTCGAGAATCCATGCCTCCACCACCTGCTTAAAGTCTGGCTTATACAACCACCCTAAGTCGAAGTCTTCTTTCTCCACCCGACTGCCTTCCCCGGCGACATCATCATTGGCCGGCATCCGTCTCAGATCGATTTGCTTATTCAGCTCAAACACCCTGTCCACACGTCCTTGTCGGTACGACTGCCAGAAGGTGAGCGCGTCTTGTAAATTGGCGCCCTGAGGGGACCGCTCGAGCATCAATGCAAGGATGTAAACATCCTCGAACGCCTGGTTGATTCCCTGGCCAGCTGAAGGCGGGATCGCATGAGCAGCATCACCCAGGATGATCACCCGACGCTTCTCCGAGGCCCACCTGTCAAGCTTGGGCACAACAAAGAATGGCCAGACGTTGATCTTTTCGCGGTTGATGTGAGAGACGGCATTGCGGACAATGTCAGAGAATTGATCCTGGTCCTGCTGGAGGAAGCGCACACCATCGTCCTTGTCGGCCAAAGTCTTCTCCCAGGCTGCGCGGTCTTGCTCGGCAACTCGCCGCTGTTTCCCGATGAGTACCTCGGATCCGTCAAGTTGTTGAGGCGCTATCACAAAGGCACCCTTTGGGGAGGTGATTGTCACTGGGAGGTGGTAACCTTCGGGGAGCTTCAGCTGGGCTGTCGGGACAGCAGCGGTAGTCGCCGCCATGCCAATGAATTGAGGCTCAAGATCCGGGTGGAGATACTTTCGGACTCGGGAGTGTATTCCATCTGCGCCGACCAGTATGTCGGCCGTGCCTGTTGAGCCATCTGAGAACGCGAACGTGACGGAATCCGAATTTTCCTCTATGACATGAGTGAACTTGGCGCCGAATTGTATTGGTATGTTCTTGCGCTTGATCTCGTCCAGAAGAGTGTCGATGAGGACATGCCTATAGATGCGCAGGGCCTCGTAGCCGTATTCATCTTTGCTGCCGAATTCGTAGGTCTCAAGGAGACTGCCAGAAACGTCTCTGTAGTGAAGGTGGCTGAAGTTGAATCCTTTTGTCCTGAGGTGATCATACACGTGGAGGGCATCGAGAACCTTGAGGGCATTTGGGGATAACATCACTGCTCCTCCGATATTCAAAGGCCCTGGGCGTGATTCATACACGGTACATGAGATGCCCTGGTCGTGTAAGCCCAGAGCCAGGGCTAGGCCTGAGAGGCCAGCTCCGACAATGGCCACATTCAGTGTCTCTGCCGGCATGACGAGAATATCGAGAAAATAGGTGTTTCCGGAGAACAGAGTTTACATGAGTCCTTGGGATGTCGAAAAGCCCATGTGAAGGGCAACTCTTGTGGCTTTTAAAGGATTCTTGGCTCCAGCGGTTTGTTTCTTGAACCACTGCTTACTGCTGTTCGAAAGGCCGAGTGCACCCTAGAGAAGCGTTAGACTGTTTCGGACTTCAGTCGGCTCCGATCCTTCAGCATTGATTTCTCGGGCGAAAGAATCCTTCGCTCCTTTTCAGCTACTCTTATAAGCAGATTTCTGGCTCCGTTGGATCACTAAAGCGGTCCAGAACATTGATTTGTCAGGGCATTAGCATCGATTGGGATGCAAGCACATGCAAGGTGACATTGGCTGACAACCTTGGAACGAAGACGCGATCTCAAGGCAGCCAGATGTGGCTCAGACCTACTCAGGATGTTCCTCAACCCTTGACTGATAATAATTTCTGCCTGGTGCGAACAGCCACCGGCCTTACACTAACGCAACACCGTCCGAGCTATCGCGAGCTCACCGGGCTCTTTGTGAGCGCCACAGCAGGGGAGGCACACAGCTGGATTCATTGAATCTCAAAGATAGATGAAGGAGACGCTCGGCCTGCCAAATCTGAGATCAAACATATTCCTCAAAAACCAACCTTCCTAATGTGACCAATGCAATCATGGTCAACAGTTTACACAACCATTACACCTCCCATGTCGCAGAATACCACTCCAGATCCCCACGATTTATGACTGCAAACCATGGTGCAACTGAGCACCTCTGAGTTGCATTTTTGTTACTGCACGTACGAAGGCCACTTCGGTTGAGCTCGATAGACTTTCAGGCCCGGAAATATACACCCAGGCTTTGCGGGACATGTCATGGACATTTGTTCTCCTCGGGCCAGTCGACAGCATATTTTGCAGGCATTTTTCTGCATCCTTGCGACCGGATTGGCAGCTCACATGGGCTCGAATGACCATATTTGCAAGGGGGACTACTATACCCTGTAGCTCCCTTCATTCAAAAATGCTCGTCGTGCTCTTGTGATGCACAGTCGAGTACAGCTGGAACTCTGCTTGTATATCCTGGGCACGACTTTCAACCACCACAAGCCGAGGCTGTACGCTGCGGTTGGTCCAGTTCCCCCCGACAATGCATACCATCTATCCTTGAGGCGACTGCGGATCCAACATCGCTTGGGTAGTAAAGACCCTCCATCTTTATTTGGACCTCCCGGTGGGTCCTAACATCTGGCGCGACTGAACCTAGTTTCCATGTCCATTGCTTCTCCAGCGTCTTTGAAATCTTTCACAGTGCCTCTTGCAGTAGAAATGCAGGGCCGTACACGATAGTAAAGGTCACGTGGTATTTCGCTGTCCGGGCATGATACCCAGCAAATAGTGGTAACTGGGAACAATTAGCCAGTGCAGATTTTCCAACCTCTCGCCGGAGACATGTTCCTAGTGACATCCGCTACCGCCGAACAGAAGTGCTGGGCCCGTGGAAAAGACTTGACGTAGATTGGGGAACGAATAGGTAGAGCCACTTAAGCGGATTTACGTCTTTTAAAATGAGGTTTAGCAAGAAACAGACGACTTGATCCTGTGCACAGTATATGCCTCAGCCGCGGCCAGCTCCCTGATGTGTTGAATTACAGGGCTCTAGTTGAACTAACGGGCCTGGAGAGATTATTATGCCATACGTGGCAATGGTCATGGGCATGATCATATGTAGCAGTCTTAATGTTCTACAAAGGATTCTCACGAGCTTCCCCAAGCCTGCCTTCCTGTTGGTATGCCTCCGATGGTGGTCTTCCACCCCGTGAACTAGTAGTTGGTTTTGTTTTTTAATCCAAACACATCTCTCTCTTTTTTTTTTTCAAAAAAAAATTAAAATGCAAATAGTCCCTTTACACAGTCATAAACGCTCAAAAACCCAGCATTTAATAATAAATACAATGCTAATAATAATAAATTATTAAAAAAAAACAAGTGGTCTATTGCTAAAAAAAATAGCAATAGCTTTATAATAAAGCTAGTCAAAACCAGCTTTAAGCCGTGCAAAAACTAAAAACTCTAACAAAAAGTTATATAATAAAATTCAAGCTGGTTTTAATTATAAAAAGGTTTAATCCTTTGTAAAATCTCCGTTTTTCTTTTTTAACACTTAATAAATAAAACTTTCAAAAGCAAGCTTTTATAATAATAAGCATTTAACACAGCAAAAAGCTAAATATATAGCTGCTAACTTAAATAAAATATTAAAAATAGCAAAATTTAAAGATTATTATACCTAAAACCTTTAAAACAAAATTCTATACCTATTAAAAAAAGCAAAAAAAAAAACTTTTTAAATTAATAAATATATTTAAAATAATAATTTTTAATTTAAAATTAAATACTTGCCTTATTTTACTTTAAATGTTTTATTTCGTAGTTAATGAAAAATCCTGCTTAAAAAATATATAAATAAAAAAATTTAAGCTGCTAAATATTAATATATATAAAAACAAATAAATATATAAAGCTATTGCTAATTTTTTACAAATGCTTTAAAAAAGCAGTTAAAACCTTTACAAATAATAAATAGTTAAAATAATAAAAGAAAACTAAAAGGTTAATTAAACAGCGAAGTATACAGTGTAGCCGAAGCCGGTGAACTAGTAGAGTCGGGTATCAGCTCAAATCTCGGCCCCGAGGTCGGCAGGTGCTTGGCCAGCGAGTTGCTCTTGAACACGCGTTCCTATTCTGCCATTTTATCGACGTCCACACTGCTAGAGACGCGTTCTGTCGCGCCGCTGCCAATGAACGCCCACAGGAGAAGAAGCGAGGGCCCCAGAAGCGAAGGCCGCATTGCAGCTTTCCTCATCCAGGGGCCCGGATGCAGGCAGCGCTGCGACCTTGGAACACGCCGCCTGTGCCTCGGCATCCCACCGCGGCAATGGGCGCCACAATGCGGGGGTCAAGAGGGGGGGAAGGCCCTCTTCTGCACCGTCGGCCCCGAGCAATCATCACACCTCGGGCTACGCTGTTCACCCCTCACGGGCGGCGCTGAAGAGACCATTTCGTGTCAGCTCTTCTGTCGAAGGCCGAGCGTGCTCGTCTCATCAGTCACACGCCACAGCATTGTTGGAATTGGTGTGCGCTAGGGGCAGCGCAAAGCCCAACTCCCCGGCAGCAGGCTTGCAAGCACCGGGTCTACTGTGTTGCATGGCTGCGTGGGCTAGCAACATATACAGATCGGAGTCGCATTGCTCACCCCAGGGGATCTCCATCTATTTGCATCTCCTATTTTTGGTTCTGGGCAGAGTAAATTTGGGCACTAGCTGCTAAGCGATCTCTTGTTCGTTCTTGATAGCTCACATTTCCGACCTCGAGAGAGTTCCGCGGACAATTGATGTTCATGATTCATGCGGCGCCGGCTCCTGTTCTGAAATACGTCGCCGTAACCCTCGTGGCTTTCTCCTACGTCTTGTTATTGCTTCCAGTAATTGCCCTCTAGATAGTGTACCAGGGAAGCATTAAACAGTCCTGTTGCGATCACTACCACTTCCTGGGAACCGGGTCAGCGAGACGCGGGTGCGCCCGATGGCTACCACAGTACACCGTGGCCACGACGGCAGCATCGTCTACAAGGCAGCCCAACACATGGATATACCAAACCTGGACCTTCTCACGGCGCTGTTCGGTAGGTGAAACGGCCCCCCAGAGGCTCCTGTTACAATCCATGGAAACTTACTCACCGGTACCGCCCCAAACCAGACTCCAAGATCTGCGAAGCCGACGACCAGACCATCGTCTCGGCCGACGCCGCCGACCCTGAGCACAAGCACCTGTCCAAGGCGCGCACGCGGCAGCTCGCGACGCAGCTCGCGCACGCCCTGCGGCACACCTACGGCATCGGGCGGCAGGGCCGCAACAGGGACGTGGTGCTCGTCAACACCATGGGCCACTACATGCTGCCGACGCTGTTCTGCGCGGCCGTCGCCGGCGGCGGCATCTACAGCGCCTCGAGCCCGTCGTCCACGGCGAGCGAGCTGGCATACCTGGTGGGGCTGGTCGAGCCCAAGGTCATAATATGCGACGCGCACACGCGGGCGGTGACGGAGGAGACGGCGCGGAAGCTTCAGTTCCCGGCGGAGCGGCTTTTGGTCCTGGGCGATGACCCGGCCCTTGAACTGCGGCCGCAGGGGTCCGGAGGCAGGGTGGAGCTCTCGCCCTCCAGGACGCTGCGATGGGAGCGCATCACCGAGCCGGGGGAGCTCGAGGACTCGGTCATCTGCGTGCTCTTCTCCAGCGGGACGACTGGCCTGCCCAAGGGCGTCAGGCTGAGCCATCTGAACCTGCTCACCGAGGCTTATCTGGGCATGGAGCCCCGCAAGGAATGGGAGGCGCGCGAGCGGCCGGGCCTCAAGTATCACACTCTGGCGCACCTCCCGGCCGCGCACATCGCGGGCATCCAGGGCTATCTCGTAAATGTCCTGTACCGAGGTGGCAGGGTCTACTGGATGCCCAAGTTTGACTTTGCAAAGTTCATCGAGTACACGAAGCGGTACAAGATCACGAACTTCTTCAGCGTGCCGCCCATCTACCTCGCCCTTGCCAGGTTTCCCGGCATCACGGACCAGTTCGACTCCATCGACCACGCATTCAGCGGAGCGGCGCCTCTGGGCTCGCAGCTTCAGGCGGAGGCTGAGAAGAAGATGGGCAAGGGACGGGCTAGGCTAACACAGGTCTGGGGGCTGACCGAGACGACCGGTGCAATCACCTCCATGCCGCCTGGGGAGACCGACCCGACTGGTAGTGTTGGCCCGCTTGTCGCAAACCACAAGGCCCGGATCGTGGACGACGATGGCCGGGACGTCGAGCCTGGTGAGAGGGGCGAGTTGTGGGTCAGGGGACCCGTCGTGACGAAAGGGTACTGGAAGAACAGCAAGGCGGACGCTGAGAGCTTCGTTGATGGGTGGTTCTGCACTGGCGACATCGGCTTGTACAAGAACGGCAAATTCTACATTGTTGACCGGAAGAAGGTGAGCCCGCCAATAGTCCACTTCCATGACTGCATCGTGCACTCGCTGCGGCTTGAGCCTGGGGGTGCAAGTCGTGATGAGGATCGGCCACGGCTATGATAGCCAGACCAAACCACCCAGGTGGTGACAAGAAGAGCTGACGCACCTTTGGCAGGAACTCATCAAGTATAAGGGGATGCAGGTCGCCCCGGCAGAGCTTGAGGCAACGCTTCTGTCCCATCCAAAGATCGCAGATGCAGCTGTGATTGGCGTCGAGCAAGACGGTACAGAGGTGCCCAGGTGAGCAAACTAAAACTGCCCATCGCAATTTGTATTCCGGGGTCGTCTCACCGTCGCCCGAGGTCCTACGTCCTTCGTACATCGAGGAGACCTGGTGGTCTGGCTATGGATGCTCGACATCGGCGAATTTGCGTGTTATGGTGGCTAATAAACCTTGTGTTCTGATTTAGGGCGTATGTTGTACCGGGCACCAAGGATCTCACAGGTGAGCAGATCGCGAGCTGGGTGGACGGGAAGGTCGCCAACCACAAGAAGCTGCGGGGCGGCGTTGTACTGGTGGAAGCAATTCCCAAAAGCCCTGCCGGTAAGATCTTGCGCAAGATTCTGCGCGACCAGGTGAAGGCGGAGAAGACGCTGGCTAAACTATGAGAGCGCACATGTCGTCGTTTTGCATAGAGAGACGGGGCCGGTGGTGGGAAGCATAGCGAGAGTATCTTCTTGTGTTGGGTGAGCAGCGACAGTCACCTGCACACTAAATCAAACAAGATAAAGAAATCTCTCATCTGGAGTTGAGCCGTAAAGCCCTGCCGTCACATCGATGGTCTTGAAGTCGGACATAAGTACTCAGGCGTGGCATGGGTACGTTGCCGGATGAGTCTGCGGATGGTGGATATTCAGGCGAGGTTGGACGCGCTTGGCCATGCGGCAGTGACGCGTCTCCGGGATTGAAGTATCTCGATGTTGTTCGGTGTCGGTTGCGATTCAGTGATGGGTCGGGAATCGGTCCAGAGCAGCGGAAGTCGGTGTTCTGCCGATCCGGACAGTAATGACGATCCATGTCCAAGTCTGAATCAGACCGCCACTGCAAGTGCAGGACGAGCAGCTTCAGGAATACGTCCACAAGAGTTGAAGGTCCAACCTCACGCCCCTGACGGGGAACCTGTGTCATGCCTGTCCACTACGCCGTGGTATACGTCCGCGAAGACGACCTCACCATGAGTGACACCCGCGAAGTTGCTGGCTGTTTGGGTGGTCAACTGGTCAGCCCTGAGGGTGGGTCCATCGCGAGTACGGGACCAACAGCCCTGGGAGGGCCCAGATGACAATGCCGCCGAGCCGCAGCGCCTGCCGATGGGGAGTCGTCCAATGTTGACGAGGCGTCTCCGCTTCGGGTGTGTGGGGTATGTTTTACACACGAGTGAGCGAGTTGAATGTTGCTGCTACTGAGAAGCAGCATCGACTGTACGAATGAGCTACAGGCTGGATATGCAGTGCCTCGGGTGGCGTCTTGAAGAGGTTGGTAGTGTAGCTGCTCCCGGGGGAAGATAGGCGGTCGATCTGTACCAAAGTAGATCCACCGGCTATGGCATGCCTTGCTCGAATCGATGGGCCGTGGTCGTCGTAATATGTGGTTCGTTTCATCCCCTTTCCTGGAGGTCAAGTCTTCCGCATTCCCGCTGGTGCAAAAATTAGAACAGCTTGCATTGGACGTTGAAACCCAGACGATCAGGGGCTTGGTGGGTCCAAAGCGAGGTCTTTCTTGATGTGTCCAGCCAGTAGCGGCCGATGATAACCCCGTAGAAGGTATAATTGGGGGGAGATGGCCCGCTACATGGGGCTGAGTGCTGGCCAATTCCTCATTAACTTCTACGATGGGACCCGGACCCAGGCACCTCATCATGTTTTTTTGGCGTGACATGGCGAACAAGACAGACAGCAGCAGTGATGGACGTCGTTGGTTGATCTTCGGCTCGTCGGGTGCGATGCATAGCTTGGGTACTATAGGGGGAATATAAGGCAGGTATTATAGTATATCAGGCGTAGTATATTATATTACCTTGCTAAAAAGTTAAAATACCTTATTAATTATGTAACTTAAGCCGGCATATTAACCACCCCTTTAAACACTTATATTGCAATTAGCGCTATATTAAGCTTGTAAATTATAAAAAAGAATAACGTGGTTTACCAGGAAGTGGAACATATCAGGAAGTGGAACAAT
>LJJS01001376.1:256-11756 GCA_001447215.1 Diaporthe aspalathi
TATATAGTTGCCAAATTTTAATTGCTTTTTTAGTTGCTAATTAGGCTTTGTTGCCAGAAATAACTTTTTTATAAGCTTTAAGCTTATAGCTATAGTTTATATAAAAAAGTAATACTTTAATTATTTTTATATTTGCACTATTATATGCAAACTGAGCTATAAACAGTAGCTATATTTAATTATTTTAATTATAATTTATATAATTATATAAATATTGTTTTAAAATTTAATTAAATTGTTTAATTTATTTATTTATTTAAAGGTAAAAAGCTGTAAATAGCTTAAACTTGGTTTTAAGTTGTTTTGTAAATAATTGCTAAAAGTTTAAGGTAAACACTATTTTTTTATTTAAAATGATTTTATATAATATATTATAATTACTAATAATTATTTTAAAAAATATATATACAAATGTATTTGCTTTAATAGCTTTTTATAGGGCAGAAAGTAGGTGTATTTTTTAAATCTCTTTATAATAATTAAAATATTATTATATTCAACTTTTATTATTAGTTTTTTTAATAGTAATAGTCTAATAATAAAGTTTAGGCTAAAAGATTGCTATAGTCTGTCAGATATTAGTAAGGGCTGTAGTTAATTATAAGGTTTGTGCCTTGCAGTTTTGCTTTTATAATATATATTATAACCCTAAATAATTATTTTAATTTGCTTTTTTATTTTTAAACATTAATAATATTATTAAATCTATTTAACAATTGCTATAATCTTTTAATATTTATATGCTAGTATTTTATAAATTTGTTTAACAAGTTCTTTTTATAGCTTTGTAAGTATAAAAAGCTTTATCTGGTAGTAAAACAAGCTTTTGTTTTTTTCTAGTTAGTTTTTTTCTTTTTGGCTGAGTTTTTAGTAAGTTATTTTAAGTTTGTTTTTTATTTAAAGTTAAATTTTACTTAGAGTATTGTTGCTAGTTGCTGCAAGTTTTATAATAAGTTTTCCTTAGGGGTAACTTTAAAAATGCGCTATGTTTTTAAAAAAACCTATTATAAGTGATTTAATTGCCTGTTAAAAGCATTTATTTGTCTATTTTTTAATTCCTTTTTATAAGTAATTTTAATATTAAACTGTAATAAAAACTTTGCTTATTTGATTTAGCGTTTATTAAATTCCTTAATTATAATAAAGCTTACTAAATTCTTATAGTTTATAAAAACTTATACTTAATATTTAGCGCTAATAAAGTAATAATATTATTTTTTAAATGTTTTAATAATTGCTATAAGTTTTTTATTAATATATTATAATTAACTTTTAGGTTGCTAAACTTTTTTTAAAAAAATGCAATAAGGTGCAATTTGCCTTAAGCGTTTTATTATTTTAATTGCTCGCTTATTGTGTAATTTGATGTATCTGTTTTAACTTTATATTTCTTGTTTGAGTTCGCTTTAATTAAAATAGGTTCTAAAATAACGTGATGCTTAATATCTTTGAACGCTTTTTGTGCTTTGTTATTTTATTAAAAGGTTTTTATAGTTTTTATAAAGTTTGTTAATAGTTTTGCTATTTTAAAATAGTTTTTAATAAATTGCTAATAAAAGTTAATAAATTTTAAAGAATTTTATACTTTTTTAAAGTTTTTTAATTTTAGCTACTTTTTAATTGCTTTAATTTTAAATATCAATATTTTATTTTTTTTAATTAAATAATATTTTTAAAGTAGTTAACTTTTTAAATATAAAAAAAATACTTTTTAAGTTTTATAAATAGATTTACATTTTAAAGTTTTTATAATACTTTTTTAATCTATTTTTTATATAATTTTATATCTTTAAAAAAAATACCAATATTATTAAAATAAATAATAATAAAAAAGTTTAAATATTTGCTAAAAACTATATTAATTATCTTTTAAAAAGTTATTAAAATATTTATAAATTTAAATAATATAATTATTATTTTAAAGTATTTATAATATATTTAAAACGCTGTTTTTTATTTTTTATCTTTTTTTAATTTAAATTAAATTATATTTATATTTAAAATGAAATATAATACACTATTTTGCTTTTTAAAGTTTATTATATAGCTTTTTAATTAATAATAGCGGGTATTGGTTTTTAATTATAATGTTATTAAGTTATTAATAATTAATATATAATTATAACTTGCCGTTTTTTTTAATATAAAAAGAATACAATATTTATTAATAATTTAAATAATTAAATATATCCTTTTTTTAACTTTTTTAAAAGTATTTTTTAAATGCCTTTATTTAGTTTTTATTTAATTTATAAATTTTATAAAACTTCAATATAATTCCCTTTTTTAAAAAGACTTTATAATTCTATTTGCTATATTATAGTAAAACTATATTTAGTTGTTTTTAAAAAAGTTTAAAAAATTAGTAATAATTTTTTAGTATCTTTTTTATTTACTTAATAATATTTTTTACTTTTATTTTTTTATATAAAATAAGCTATCCTTTTTATAATTAATTTAAATAATTTAAGCTTAAGTAATATTAAAAACATTTTTTAATACTTGTAATATTTTTAAAAGTTATATTCCTTTAGACTCTTTCCTGCCTTTTTACCTTTTTTAAAAAAAGCTATAAATCTTTTAAGTAAGGGCTTAATGTGTTTTGTGATATTGTTTTAAAGGCTTTATTTTGCCTGTTATAATTTCCCTGCTAGGGCAATCCTATTCTCTAATCGCTTTTTTTTTTGCCCTTTTTTTAGCTTTATATGCTAATTAATATTTCTATTAAATTTTCTTAATGTGTTTTAATGTGGCTAATAGGATTTGTTGTATGCGATTTTGTTGTTGCTGTTGCTGTTGCGGCTGTTTGTTTGACTTGTGTAGGGGTTGTTTTTGAACCTGCTTAGGGATCTCTTTTTTTTAAGAGGTAATCGCTGAGCTTGTTTAAACGCATATTTGAGTGCTGTTTTTAAAAATTAAGCTTAGTTTATTTTTAATTTATTTTAACTATTTTATTTTAAAAAATGAAGGTTTTTTAATAAATTTAGCTAATAATTTAATTAATTTAAAAATTGTTTTCTTTAAATTAAAATATTTATAAAATTATTTAATATTTTATTATTTTAATAATATTAAATAAAAGTACTTTTATATAGTTATATATTCGAAAATAAAGGTAATTACTTTTTATATTAATAATATTATTTTTATAAGCTATTTCTGTTTTATTTATTATATTAAGTTTATAAAGATTTCTTTTTATTATAATAACTGGTATTTATTTACTGTTTTAAGGGAAATAAAACTCCCCTGTATTTTGCTGTTAATAAACGCTAAATACTTATAAGCTTTTAGCTTTATTTACATTATTAAATATTTATATCTATATGTTATTATATATAAATACTTTATAAAATGTTTTCTTACTGTTTAAAGCTTTATAAATAGCTTTATTTATTTTGTAGCTGTTTATTTTATTAAAAAATCTTATTAATTTTTTTAATATTTTGTTATATAATGTTTTATAATTGTTAAGGGTTATATATTAATTATTTAAAGTTATTTATAAGTTTTCCGGGGTTAAAGGTCTGTTTTTGCTATTAAAGTAAACGCTATTTGTTAACTTTGTCGTTAATATATATTAAAAACTTATTATTTATATACTTTTGCTAATTATTAAGGTTCCTTAGGCACTTTAATAGCTTATATAAATTTAAAATAAAGGTTGCAATACTAATATTTAAATATTATATATAAAATTGCTAATATTTAAGGTTGTTTTTTTAAAAGTTTATTTAATAGCTTACTTAGCTTTAATATTTTTATAAAAACTAATTATAGCTAACTTTAATTTTAAAGTAGTATTTGCATTTATTATATATATATAAAGCTTAAAAAATATTTTTATATTAAAAATATATTAAATATATTTATTTTATATTTTTATTACAATAGCAGTTTTTTATTAAATCTTATAATGTATTTTTAAAAAGTTGTTTTAATAGTGCTATTTTAATAATATTAATTTTAGGGGCTAAAAGGGGTGCCTTCTTTAAGTATATTTGCAAGTCTTTCTGCTGGGTTTAAGGTGTAAGTAGGTTTTGAGGAATTTCTTTTGCTAGTTTTTATTTAAACTTGTATAGCAAAAGTTCCTTTTATTTTTCTATTAGAAATGTTTTTTTTGCTTCATTGAAGCATTTTTAAAGAACCATTTAGCGCTTTTGTTATTATTATAATAAGTAGCACAGCTATTATTAAAGCAAGCTGTTTAATTAAGCAAAGTATATATTGTTTTAAATTGTTAAAAGTCTTTTATTAAAAGGACTAGCTGCTATTTAGCTTTATTTTTATTATATTTATTATATTAAAGTTTATTATATTAAGTAAAATGCAAGTTATTATAATTTCTTTTATTTTTTGAATTATAAAAATTATAATTATTATTTAAATTTAAATTAAAATATAATAATACTTTATAACTTTTTTTAAAGTTTAAACTTTAACGGCCTTTTATTTAATTTATAAGTTATATTGATTTATTTAAAATCTTTAAATATAAGTTTTTAGTTTTTATTTTCTTTAAGCTTTAGCATTTGCTAGTATAATGTTTTTTTATTATAATTATAATACTTAATATCTTTTTTATTTTATAGCTTTTTTAAAGCTATATTAAATTTTATAAAATTTAAACTTTATCTTTATAAAATAGCAAATTTATACTTTTTTTTAATATTAAATTTATTTTTATTATTATTATTATTTTATTAAAAGTTTTTAAAAATATTATTTTTTTTAAAATATTATTTATAAAGCCTGTTATTAATTTTAATAGCTAATTTAATATGTTATAAAAAGCTGCTAAGTTTGTTATATTTAGCTAAGTTATTTTTTTTTAAAGTTTTTAATAAAATATAAAGATTTTGGTTTTGTTTGTAAAGTGGATTTGTGCGTAGATGTGCCTGAACTTTGCTGTATAGGCTGATGCAGATCCTTTTTGTTAAAGCCTTAAAAGTTCTCTTTTCGCTTATTATTCCTTGTCAAAGTTCTAAAACAAGAACCTAAAGGCATTTTTATAATTCTTATACTTGCTAAACATTTCCTAAGTTTTTTACTTATAAGTTTTAAAAGCTTTAATATTAATATAATTAATAAAATATAATTTAAACTATATAAGGGCTTTTTTAAAAAAAATAAAACTGTATGTATAATTCTTTTTTTATTTAGCTAACTATTAAGTTAATTAAAACGCTAGTAAGCCCTGACTTGGGTAAGGTAAGCTTATAGCTGTTTGGGTGTTTTATTATATAGAGTCAGGTTGTTAAGCTTGATGTTCTCCCTAGTAATTACAAGTGTACTAATAATATTAGCTGCGCCACACAAGGTCTAAAATTTAGCTTAAAGCTGTTCAAGCTTATCGGCCTTATTACCCTGACCCTAAATCTGATTTTTAAATTTTTTAAATTTTTTAACTATTTTTATGAATTAAGCTTAAGTGAAATTAAATATTATAAAAATATTATAGATAAAATTATTTAAAGTTTATATTATAATATATAAATAAAAGTAATTAAAATATAATAATTATTAGTTTTTAAGTTTTTTAAACTAGGTAAATAAAAAGGTTTACATTTAAAATATAAAATAAGGCAATTAACTAAATAATAAATGATTAAATAATAAATACAGCTGATAAAAGCTATTTAAAGGTGAATACTTAGATTGATTGCTAAAAAGCTATTTATATTATCTGGTTATTTAATAATAAATATGTTCTTATATGTCCCTCTTTTTAGGTAGCTTGCTGGCTTATAAGGCAAGCTATTAAGCTGTAGCAAAGGCTTAATGCTTTATCCTTTAAGTTGGCTTGCATAGCTTGCAAGCGAGTATTGCGAGCTATACCCTAACCCTGGCCTTAATATATATTGCTAACTCCGCTATTAAGGCCTTGCAGGGTTGCGTTGTAGCACCTGTTTTGCTGTCCGGGGTTATTAAAACGGGTCCCTGGGGTGCTATCGTTTTTGGCTTATAATACTAAATTTATTATAATTTATTAATATTTATTAAAGTTTAATAAATATTAGTAATTTTATTTTAATTTTTAATTTTAAAATTGGGTTATGTAAGGGAGGCTGAGTGCTTTTGTGCTGTTCGCTTGGCCGGTGTGCTGGCCGAGTGGGGTTGTTCTTTTTGCAAAACCAACCGTTGTTCCTATTTCTGTCATGGTCGTGACAGGCTGCTAGGGAGCCTTTGCAATAAGTTTTTTGGCTCAGTGGTCTATTCCCTTCACCAGTTATTTAAATATTATAATGCGGAACCCTATGACGGCCCGGCCCGTAAGAGCTCCTTCGCCCGAATCATTGCTGGACAGACTCGCCCCAACCCATCAGATCAACCTGCACTCTCTCACCTCCACTATGTACCAAGACCCAGACGACGTCACCCTCGACTGCCTCATTTATGACTTGATGCTCGGTCCATGCTGGGATGAAGGCAAAGTCACCGGGGGAAAGGTTGTGGCGTTGAGGCTGCTCTTCTTGATGAGTAGAAGCCTCGCCTTCGATATTTGCCCTGGTTGCCTTTACGGAATCGACGGCAGGACTAGTGAGAAGGGCTCCATGACCTCTAGTAACATAGACTATGGTGTCTGACGTTACCCTGTTAGGTTGGGTGTGCGGAGACCAACGGGAGATTGGGAAGTCCATGCTCACCTTGCTCACCGTGATGGTGCACCGCCGTCGCAGATCTCGGCTCTACTGTAAGGACTGTTGCAAAGACTCCTTGTTACAAACTCCCAACCGTATCATGAACTTGACTGCAAAAAGTTGACTCAGGCGAGAGAGGGGGGGCGGCACAGAAGTAGGGAGATAAAAATAAGAAATGACTGGCCAGACACTGAGACAAGGGCTGAGAATCAAGGCAAGGACGAACCTGTGGCACGCATCTTGTCCGTGACACCCACGACTGCGTCTCGGCGGAACACCTTTGGACAGCTGAAATGTGCCCTTGGGGCTGGATGGCAAGGCTGAGTTGCGGAATGGACGACCGCCGCGGCCCCTTCACGGTCAAGCAGTTGTATTGAGCCGACGGAGCTTGCATCAACTGAGTCTACTTGGAGGGCCGCTGGGCCATCAGAGGTCGGGCCCAGATGGACTTGAGTGTGGGTGCGGTGTGTCTGGAGGAAGGGAGGCACTTCAGCCCTCTCAGGGATGGATGCCAGGTCGGCTTGACGAGAGATTTTGACTTCTGAGGGCAAGATTATAGGTAACAAATCGTACAGCAGGGGCAGCAATGACGCCATGGCCTCGATAGCAGCGACAGCAGCGACAGCCTATGAGCCAGAGCACGGTGGCAGCCTGCAGACCCGAGGACCTCACGAGGCGATAAACCGCAATTAGTGTTGCCGGCTGTTGGAAAGATATCTGGCAAAGGACGAGCACGTCGTCATATATGCCCACACGAATGGCGTGCACGAATGGCGTGCAGGCCCATAAGCCTTGGCATTACTAGGCACTTACCGAGGGAACCTTGGAAGCTAAATTATTACTCAAGCACCTCAAGCACCTAATTAGAACGACGGGATAGCAATTGGTTCCAGTGGACCAACCGAGAAAAGAAAGAAGAGAAGCCTCACGGTTCAACGAGGCCTCATCAAGACGCACGCCTGGGCTACTGTCTGCCCTCTCCCTTCATCACTGGCCTGGAGCACAGCCCCGACCCCGGGCGTCCTGCATGTGACCCCCTCAGCCCCAACCCACTCACCCCCGTCCCCTGGCCCAACACCCCAGAACAAAGACAACGTCATCAAGGATCGGAGCTCGAGTCGGCCGTTGCCTCCTGCATCTGTCAACCGTCCAACAGCTCTGCTCCGGCCACCGTATCACCGCCGATCGAGGTCAAGTCCAACCCCGAGTCCGTCCGAGGTGGTGGTCTGCGCCGGACCTGCCCGTTGTCTGTTCCTGCATGACCGCAAGGCCTCGTATCGGTAGGTGACGAGGAGCAACGCCTTGCGCTCGTTACAATTAACACCGTAACCCGTGCCCGCTTCCGCCCCGCCACCATGGCCCCACTCCGTCTTCTCATCGAGCAGGGCAAGTTTGTCGATGCCTCCGGGCGACAGGTCATCCTCCGTGGCATCAACGTCGCCGGAGATGCCAAATACCCCAGCGAGCCCTTTGACCAGCCCTCCCAGGTCACCCGTGACTTCTTCGATGGGGACAACGTGAGCTTCCACAAGCGGCCATTCACCAAGGAGGAGGCACACGTCCATTTTGCGAGGCTGAGGCGTTTCGGCTACAATACCATACGCTACATCTTCACATGGGAAGCCATCGAGGCCAGAGGCCCCGGCATATACGACGACGAGTGGATCAGCCACACAATAGAGGTGCTGAGGACAGCCAAGGACCATGGCTTCTTCGTGTACATGGACCCCCACCAGGATGTCGTGCGTCCGCCCTTTTACTCCAGCCCTGCCCTCTTCAGTTCAGAAAGCTAACCATACCCTGCGAAGTGGTCACGCTTCTCTGGCGGCTCTGGCGCCCCGATGTGGACGCTCTACCTCGCCGGCCTGAACCCACAATCCTTCGCCGCTACCGAAGCTGCAATCGTCCACAACACCTACCCCGAGCCTGAAACTTTCCCCAAGATGATTTGGTCTACCAACTACAACCGTCTTGCTGCTGCCACCATGTTCACACTTTTCTTTGCCGGCAGGGACTTTGCTCCCAGGTGTGTTGTCGATGGCGTAAATGTCCAGGATTATCTACAAGGGCATTTCTTCAATGCAATGGAGCACCTGGCAAGGAGGATGAAAGATGCCGGCGACGTGCTCAATGACACCGTCTTCGGGTGGGAGAGCATGAACGAGCCGGCACGGGGCCTCATCGGCCTGGAAGACATGAGCGTCATCCCAAAGGAGCAGGCGCTCAAGAAGGGCACGTGTCCGACTATCTGGCAGGCCATTCTGACCGGGTCTGGGCGCGCCTGTGAGGTCGACACATGGGACATGGGTGGGCTGGGGCCGTACAAGGTCGGCAGGACCTTGATCGACCCTCGTGGCGAGATCGCCTGGTTGCCCGCTGACTATGATGATTCGCGTTACGGCTGGAAGCGCGACCCTGGCTGGAAGCTAGGAGAGTGCCTATGGGCGCAGCACGGGGTATGGGATCCCAGCTCCGATACGCTGCTGCGCAAGGACTACTTCGCGAATGATCCTAAGAACGGGGCGCTGGCAAATTACCCCTATTTCACCAATAACTGGTTCATGGAGTTCTACAGGAAGTATCGGGATATGGTCCGCACTCACCACCCTGAGGCAATCATGTTGTGCCAGCCACCAGTGCTCGAGCTGCCCCCCAGTATCAAGGGGACCTTGGACGACGACCCCAACATGGTTTACGCACCTCACTATTACGACGGCATAACCCTAATGACCAAGAAATGGAATCGGACCTGGAATGTGGACGTACTGGGTATACTACGAGGAAGGTATCTCACCCCTGCTTTCGGCATCAAAATCGGCGAGACTGCCATCCGAAACTGCTTCAGGGATCAACTGGCTGCCATGAGAAAGGAAGGACAGGACTACATGGGCAATCACCCTTGCGTTCTGACAGAATTTGGCATCCCATATGATATGGATGACAAGTACGCCTACAAGACTGGAGATTACTCGAGCCAGAGTGCAGCCATGGACGCAAACCACTTTGCTGTGGAGGGCAGTGGGATGGAAGGCTACTCCCTGTGGGTCTACTGCACTAATGTGAGTCCACGCCTTTCCCAGGCACGCCCAAAGCAGGGACTTAAGGAAACTGACTTTGACGTAGAATGTCCATCAATGGGGCGACCAGTGGAATGGAGAGGACCTGTCAATCTACTCCCTCGATGACAGACCTCTAGCCACATCGGCTATGCCGCCTCCCACGCTCGAGTCTCCAACGTCACCAGCGCTGCGGCTATCTGAAGACTTGGCGATCACGCCAAACAATCTCAAGAAAACACTGACCAATGTCGCTCCTTCAGCGTCGCCCACTTCGAACCACGCTGCCAACAATAGCAGTATCTCCCGGCTCATGGATACTACCGAGCCTTCGTTAAAGGCCACCCCCGGTTACCGTGCTGCGGAAGCATACGTCCGGCCGGCACCGGTAGCCGTGAGCGGGGACATCCAGCACTACACCTTCGACCTGAGGAGCTGTACCTTCGTCTTGAGACTGCGCAGCGCCAACGAGCCGAGCCAAGAGGCGCCGACGCTGATATTCCTACCAGAGTCCCATTTCCCGCGGGAGGGATCGGTGGTTGAAAGTTCCGGCGGCAAATGGGAGATTGGCCAAGGTGACGACGGCATCCAGCGACTTCGGTGGTGGCACGGCAATGGGGAGCAGGATATCAAAGTCGTGGGCCGGATACGACGATGTAATACCGGTGATGGCAAGGACGCTTCTCCAGGCGAGGAGCCCGGTTATTATGACATGGTCAATAATTGGCTGGGCAACGGCTGCGCGGTGATGTAAAATAATTCTCATAAAGCTGAAACAAAGGCTTAGTAGGCACATGTTTAAAAAGCTGTTTAATATATATTTAATAAATTATATATTAATAATTTTAATTATTATTCTTTTATATTAAAAAAAATGTTTTAAAATAAATAAAATATTTATAAATTATTTAAATATTTTTAATTTATTTATTAAATTAAAATTATTATTAAATACCTTTTATTATATAACAAGTTATATATATATATAATTATTTTTTAAATAATAATTACATTAAGTTTTTTAATTTTAAAATATAAACGCAGTTATATAAAAACAAAATAAAAAGATTTTATTAAATAATTAAATTTTTTTATAGCTGCAGCATTTAAAATGTAACATTGCTATTCCTTTTAATTAAACTTAAAAGTCATATTTATAATTTATTTTTATAGCTATTTATAATAATTTTATTAGCTTTATTTTTTAATATAAAAAATAATATAATTATTATATTTAATTAATTTAATTTATATGTATTAAATTATATTATTTATTAGTTTTAATAAGTTAGTTAATTATATAAACTTTATTTATCTAAAAAAAAGTTTTTAATAATAATATTAAATAAAGCAAGCTAAATAATTGTTTTTAAAAAGTTTAAAGCAGGAATAAATTATATATACACACTTTGCAATAATTTAAAAAACAGGACTTTATATTAATAAATATTATTAATTCTCTTTAAATTACATAATAAAAGCACTTATATATAATGCTTAATAATATTAAATTAAATTAAAATAGCTTTACTTTTATTAAAAGCTATTTAAATATTAAATTTAATAATTATATTAAAATAATACTAATATTAATATAAATAAAATTATTTAACATATAAAATAATAACTTGTAAATTAATACTAGTTTATAAAAATTAAATAAATATTATTTAAAATAATATTTATTATTTTAAATTAATAATAAAACCTAAAAAATATAAATAATTTATATAAAATAAAAAATAGCTTTTATTTTAACGTGGTTTACCAGGAAGTGGCCGGTATCAGGAAGTGGCCGATTTC